>JAAXYW010000844.1:0-28639 GCA_036851895.1 Orthonychiurus folsomi | reverse complement strand
GAAATTTTGCATTTTAAATTAATTTAGACATTATTTTTCAATAAAAAAATTATTTCATTCTTTTCATCGGGCATGGCCCTCTTCCGCCTTGGAAGCATTCTTTTCCAAATGATATATTTTTAGTTAACACATTCGGCCTTACTAACAAACAATGCTATTTTTATTTATAGGTATTTATTTATTTATTTATTCGTGTACACCGACGCCCTCTTAAGGTATTAATATTGCACTCAAAATATGATCAAAGCCGTATTTTCACCTGTTGAAATAACATCCGAAGTGGCTTCAAAAACGGGGATTCCGGCATGTCGCCAATGGAAATGTTGGAAATCTTGTCCATGGTGAATGCTGGTCTAACAATTGACTGCTGGTGGGCCGGAAAGAAGGAGGAGTACCGAGATGGTCGATCGTGTTGATTAATTGATTAATCAATTTTATTGATGTAATCCAAGTGGGTGGGGTTAGGGTGGTTCTCACAGAATGAAAAGTTGCAGTTGCAGCACATTACCTTTTCCTGCTCCTTTCCTTTCCAGGCATCAAAGTTCGCGACGTTGTTGAAAACACATTTACACAGGAGGCACAATTTTAAACTTGAAACCGCGTTAACTCTTCATTTCTACTTGTTGGTTGCTCTCCCGCGACTTTTAAATTGCGTGTCTCAAGGTAATCAGTGGGTAATACGCCTATATAGAACGGAACGAAGCTTCAAGCCCGACCGAAATGAATCTTTGACAGTTTTATTAAATATCTTGGTAATATTCTCGGAGTTTTTTACGTTTGGAGTCGTCTTTGTTTTTAACTGACCTCTAACCTTGTTCCGATCAATTACATCCTTGCAAGTCGGACACAGACAACAGGAAAACACGAAATCAGCTTCAGGTATTGACGAGATATTTTGTTCATATGATTATAAATTAAGTTAGTCGCGTCGTAAAGTGTTTCTTAAAATTACGAAAATGAATTGCAGCTAAATTGCTAAACAGAAAGTTATGGACTTAATTTTTATTTCCGTTTCTCATAACACAATAATCAACATGCCAACCCCACGTTCTTAAGACAAGAGGCAGCCACACAAATTGCAATTTGTTATTAAAGCTAATCCTTGTAGATAAGTATGCTAGCTTCTCATCGATATTGACAAATTGGCACAGAATAGAGTCAGTTCGAGTTCGACCGGTAGTCTTTATGTGTCAGCTGATTTTAGTTTTGCTAAGAACATGTTCTTAATCATAGTTTCAATTTTCATTCTAACGTATAATGATAATATCGGCATATTAATTTTTACCTATTTTATTAGCTATATTTTGTTAAGAAAAATATTTTGAAGGGACTATAACTTTAGCATTTAGAATAGCATTTAGAATTTATGCGTGTCAGACGAATAATTTGAAATTTTATCATCAAGAAACAAGTTTCTTCATTACTTTTAATTAATATATTATATATATATATATTTAAAATGGGGTTTGAGGTTTACGCAGGAAACGTAGCTTTTCACAGCAAAGATAATTCATTTGATCCTTATGATCTTCATCACCAGCATGACACCAGAATGAGCTGGATAGTTCTGTCCTGGACAGTTGGTTTTCACAAGGGTTCTCCACTGGCTTCTGACATCCCGTGAAACCGCAGTTTCTTTCTATAGTTAAAATTTACGTTTAATTTTCACGTACAAATTACAAAAGTTAGTACAAGCCACTTCAAGTTACCGGGAACCTTACGTGGTATTGAAGATTTGGGCAGCGCACCGCCTAACACGATCCCAAAACTCACCACCAAACCCAGTAAAATCATTAGGATTTGATGGAGCGGTACAATCTTTCCCATTATTCCTGTGACTTGAAAGGCAATAGGTGTAGTTCAGTTTGGAGAATAGAGATATTTAAATTTAATCTCAGGTTTGTCGGACTCTTTTATACTAGGTCCCTTCTTGGTGAATAAATGTACGCATGATCATGATAGCAATGGTATTGACTTTGTTGTGAGTTGTGGGTGATGCACCATTCAGCAGGTGATTCTGTGATGGCCATGTTGAATGTCGCATTATAAATTCACTTCTATGCTTCAATGATTACATAAGCATAACGTGTTGACAGTGTAGTTTTTATACGAGAACCACTTAATTGCCAAGAAAGACATTGCGGTGCGGAAACCGTAGTGCAAATGCAATGCATCACCTTGAATCTAATTGTTCATCATAACAATGGCATATTAATGCAAAACAGAATTGAGATTTTTTCATGCCAGGGTTAATCGCCAGATTTTCGGGCGAACTCTGATACACGTCATTCGTCGACAAATACGTGTGCTCAGTAATAATACAGCTAATATTTATGGAATTATTTGACCCCATAGCCTAAGAGGCCAACGGTAATACACCAAATCAATGGAAGGCAAAATTGAGAAAATCTTCAAGTTGGACTTGTCGCTCTGTAATTCTACACTTAAATTAGAAATTCCAGTTCAACTGCCTTTTGAGGAAATTTCCATAGCCGAGTTCACACAGCTTATTATAACTTCCTTCGATCTGCCAATTTTTGTCGAAGAAGGTGAGTTTTCTGTAATCAGCGGTAGCGCTTGCTTAGGTTAATGGAAAAGGAAGAGGAGTTTGTTTATATTGTATATTAAAATGTTCAACCTGTTCGCAGAAATTGAGAGCAAACTCAGAGAGTTTGTTGAATCCGAGAACTTCAAAGTTCTGACTGAAAGAGTAACTATTAGCCCGGAAGAAATTGAAGAAAATATCAGAGCTTGGGAACAGGCTTACAGAGAAGTACATACGCATATGCGTACACACACAGCTTGTATTGTGAATAATTTCTGATTTTTTTTGTTATGGTTTGGACGTTTTTAGGAGACACTCCAGTACAATCCGCCGGAAGTTGTAGGCGATGATGAGGTTTTTGCAGAAGCGTATCACGCGTTGGTTCATTCTCCATTGCTCGGGTCCGTGCTACGAAAGGAGAGCGCATTCAACTCTACCATTCGTGAAATGCACAGATGCCAATATGAAGAGATTTCTGCACTCAATGAAAAGTGGATTTATATATTTTATATATGCTCTTCTACAATCATACTCCCAAATTTCAATATTTATGTTTTATGTTTTTTAGGCAGAACAAGGAAATGGCAACTACGGTTTCTCAGGCTGGAGCCAACAACATTGCAAATGTGAATTCCTTGGCTGCAGTCCACTTTGACAATTCCAGTCTGGTCAGAACAAGATGGGAGAGTCTAATAGAAAGTGAAAATCTTAAACAAAAGAGGGAATTCCGTGACTGGATAGTACACACATACCAAGAATATTACATAGAAGCAGCTGAAGAGCAAAACTCAAATCCGAACCCAAAAAAAGGAAAAGGGATGAAGAAGAAGCTATCCGTCCGATTTGACGAAACATTGATGATAAGCTACAAGGACGAAGATCATAATGAGCACTCTACTGATGAAACTGCGATTCCTCAAGAAAGTTTCACGATTCACCTGGGGTCCCAAATGAAACAAATGTATAACATCCGGTTAATGAGTTGTCACCCGAAAGATTTTCTGAGATTCAAAAATGAAAGGTATTTGATATTACGTCAACATCAAATTATGTTAGCAGGTATAAAACACGGAATTACACGATTACACAGCTCCCGAGAGCTAAGCCCGCAAAGGCTTCAAACAGCCATCTCATTGTATTCCTCGGATTTATCTGGTTTAGTTCTTTTGGCAGATCCTGATTTTTCTTGCTACCGTGGTGTGTTGAAAGGTTAGCAATGTTTTCTAAAATATAGACTGGCATGAGTTACTGGCTTTAATTGTTAATTCTGTCTCTCAATTCTTTCAGACTTGGTTCAGCTATGCCAACAAACTACAGAATTCCATTTTGAGAATTTGGAAACCCAAATTGAATCTCGAGAAAGTAATTTTCGTCCTGCCGAACCTGGAGATTTTCTAGTCACAAGGCACTCCAACTTGAATGGCGTACACGTTATATTTCATTTAGTGGCTAATCAACAATCTCTTAGAAGAAGTGAGATAAACACGCATTTACATGAAATATTGAAGCAAATGAGTAATAATATTATATTATTTTAAAAGGTGAAATTAATTCGAGGCATCCAGTCATACTTGGTCTTAGAAACATTTTGAAGACAGCGTGTTTAAACGATATAACAACTATTACGGTCCCGGCTTTGCTAAAGCATGACATGGAAGAGGTGGATGATTTTCCTTAAGTTGTCTACAATATAAGCTGATTTAGAACGAGATTCGCTAATACCTTTTATGTTGCCAATGTCTTAGTTCATGACCGACTCATGGTGTAGTCGCCGTGCTGAACTAGTTTACAAGTGCGTCAAGGGTAAGTCGCAGTTTAGTAATTTATTAAAACTTAATTAAGATTAATAACAGTAATCATTATGTTATCTTAACAAGTCAAGTCTCTGGTACATTTACGAACTTATTAACTACAGGTTTCATGATGGAAATGACTTCTTGGGGTGGAGCAGATATGAAAAACCTACAATTCTTAGCGCCAATGGTACCTTCCTCTAAATTATAAAACACATATTTATACTAAACATTGTCAATTCTTGTCTTTCAGAATACCTCAGAGGCATGTTTCAGCGGATTAGCAACAATGCTGCCAAATGTTTTCCGCGTATCAAACCCCCTTCGTTTAAGTTCATCAATTTCTAGTCAAAATTTGCAACCATAAAAAATCAGAGACATTAAACTTTTACTCATGTTGATAAATAACTATGCAAAGTTTAGGATCCATGTGCCCATCTGGCAATCTGGCCTGGTAAAGTAAAATAGCACCACCATACTATTTTTCTCTTTTTAGCACACAGTTATGTACAATCGGTCGGGAATTGGTAATAAACATACTTACTCATACATCTGAATATATCTAATTCGCAATTTCAGACTCAGGTATAAAATTTTGAAATTACCGAGTTTCTCTACTCCTATTTAATAGTCAGTACTCAGCCTATCTTCAGAAGACACAGTATTTCACATGATAATATAAAAAGAGGTGCTCATATCATCAGTAATCAACGTTTTAGTAAAATAAGTTTCAATACAATGCAATGATTTTTGACAAACATAAATATAGCAACAATTCATGGTGAAATCCACATGTACACGTGTGGGGTAAGAAGAACAGGGGAAAGAGCACATGGCTTTGACTTCGCGCCGTCTTTGCCATTGATATTTATGCCTGCGTCGCCGTGCCCTCTCCATGTACTCGGTTTGGTGGATCGGCGTGCGCCGGGCCGTGCGCCGCATCCTGTGTTGTGTCCTTGTTGGAAGCATGGCGGTGCTTTGTCCTTGACTCTGACCGTCTCCTCCACACACACACGTTCCCTGCACTCCTCCGACCGACGTCCTCCGATTCGGTCACCGAAACATTTCAAGTTCCCAACAGACTGATTGACCCAACCCGGAACCCCTTGCCTCGTCCCTGCTGTACATTTCACCTCTTCTGCACAGTTTTTTGTATGTAATTTGTAAAAATTAAATCCAGACCTTCACTCCAGGCAAGGCAACGCAACGCGGATCGCAAGTCGGAGGATAAATCCCTTGTGCATATACTTCTGCATGTATACTTGAATGACCCATTAGTTTTTGTATTTGACCCTACTGAAGAGGACTGAATTGAACTGACTGACTGAAGATTTACAGCAACAAGTGAAGAAATCATTATGGTTGGCTACATGCTCCCCGGCCAGCATGCTATGCAACAATCTCAACATGCAATCCAGTACGCGAATGAAATGGCGGCTGGAAATAAAGGACTTCAAGCTAAGAGATGGGGGAATGTAGAAGTTCCGGATGTTCATGTAAGTGATGCAATGGTTTCTAGTACATTCTAGCTCTAATTATTTAAGAAAAGAAATAGGCAGCAGGCTGTATCAAAACAATCGGCTGCTGACTCGTTGGCTGTTGGTGACCTTTGATGGCTATGATACATTGTATTTTAGTTTGTCAGTCATCAATAATTGTGCGCCGCACGTGGTTGCATTTGATCAGTATTAGGGTAGTGTTCAAATTTAGCAAACAGAACCGTGCAAAGCCTGAAACTTTATGTATCATATCACAGTACAGTAATCTAGCAATCGGTTACGATGGTGTTTAGTTCAACTGACCACGACGACTGACGTATTTTTGATAAATTAAACCATTGCAAACTAGCCTAGTTCTTAGGAACTGAGAAGTGTGGTTAAGGCTGTGGCTGTATAGTTATGGAACTTGAATCTTTGTGAATCATTTTGTTTAGTGCTGAAGGGGTGAGGCCCTAAACAGGCTTGAGGTTGACTTGACTTTGTTTTAAAGAATTGTTTAGCGTTGTGGACAGTGAAGAATATAATACACTGGCAGATTTATTCAAAAATCAAGGAACACTCGTCAGGCACATGTATTGTGTTAATGCAGGATTGCAAGAATGTCTTTCTCAAGTTTTCGTTTAGCATCTTTTATTGCTGGACATTGCTAGACCCATTCAATTATGGGACGTTGATGCAACTTAGTGGACTTGGCTTGTCAGACAAGCTATTTGTTAGGTCGCATTCCGGCTCCGGCATTCCATTGGTTGCTGTACGTTTCATCTTGAAGACTGCCAAATTTTTAGTATGAAATGAAGACTGAAGGCCAGCTTGATCGAATTTTTATCTCATCGGCGCGTTGTGGCCGTGGCTGTGTGATGTTTAGGAATTAACTCGAGCGAAAATATGTAGTCTTATCTATTCAACATTTTACGTATTTTTGGGCTTACATCTGAGAGAGTTTCCCACTCACTGCATCAACCAATTTCTTGTCAAACTGACAACAAAACAACATGTAAGCGCAACTGTACTGTAATCATTTCAGTTTTTTTTAATTCTAATTCTGTAAATATTTAGCGTCTTAAAAGTAATAGCTAGTTTTAGTTATTGGATTGGCCGTAGTTTTCGATGTTCATTGCCAGCATTTTGGGCCAGAATTGAATCGAACTGGCGGCTATCCGCGTTCACGTTATAGGTCAGGTTCTGAAGCAAGAGAAAAATTTATTGTCCTAACAAAGGAATTAGCTAACGACCTTCGTTAAAAACCTATGACGCTTGGCGCTTATCTTGGTACTTTGCTCAGCGTATGTATGTTTCTAAATCTGCCTAAATTAGTGCAAACTTTTTCTGCTTTTGCTCATTTGGTTGCGTACAACCAAATGCAAAATTTGCAAAATGCGATTTGGTTGTTTGGTTTTGTTTGGTTGGTTGTGTACTCGTCATTCTTTTTATGCAAATGTATCCTCATAAAGTTAGTATATCTGGAATGAAATTTAATTTAGTAAAGGGCACTACGTACAAGTGAGAGTAGCTAGATAAATGGTACATGATATGAAAAGAGCAGATTTGAATTTTACGACTCTTTGTCTTTGCTAACTCAGCGAAGCTCCCAGGGTTTAAAGACATTTCTACTTTTCAATGTCGTTCCTAATAAGCGTGCAAGTATGCACAAGGTTAGTAATATTTGTTTCACGTTCAAAGGGGTATAATACACGGCGGATGGAAAGAGCTTGCTTGCTCTTTGCTCAGTTCCACTACATAACATGAGAGGAACGAAAAGGGTAGAAGGGAGTTAGTTTCCTTAGTTTTGTTGGAGACGCTGACGTTAGTGAAGAGAAATTGCATCTTTTCTACCCTTTGGCAAAAACGAAATGCGACGGGATCTGCGGTGCATCAGGGACAGGGAGGGTTCCGGTTCTTTTGACGGAACTCGGCAGGAACAGGAAAACCGATGGTTTCGGGGAGGAAGTTTACATTACTTCTTTCCTTGCGCGTACTATTACAACATTATCGGTCGATTGACTGACTTATGTTATCAACGAAAACCGAAAGGGCATAATTTAGTTTTGCAGGAGTAAGCTTGATACAGATGCAAGTTATAGCCATAATATATACATACAATGCTTAGCAAAGCTGTGACAAGAAATGAAATACGAGGGCTCGAGACGGAGGGGAGTCCCGGATCATGCTCATTAATTAACAAGCTGAGAGAGCTAATATTTAGATGAGGATTTATGTTGATTTCTACGACTTTTTTGTCATTATGAAATACAACCATTTTGAAATGCTGGATTCTGGGTAACAGAAATATTTATTATCGAATGTGTAAGTGGTGCACAGAAATGCGTCATAGAAGTAAAGTTGAGGCCAGACCGACAAGCAAGGCATTATGCATCTAGTCAATCTGTATCGAATGTACCTGAAACTTTGATTTAGTTCTCTCAACATGTCGACTCTACTCTTAAGGAGATGAAAGTTAGTTTTCCTTTAACTTTCCTAATCCGCTGTAAGGAGAAACAGAGGCAATGAATTGCTTTGCTGCTACGTCAAGCGTCTGTGCGCTTTCCTTTCATGTGGTCCGAATGCTGTTTCAACAAAGCAATTGCAAACTAAATTCAATATAACGCGACAAATGTTAGCCCGCCGGGATCGGGAATTCGAGCAATTTTGCGTTTGGCTTTTATTCATTCAGTTCCTGTAGAATCAAGGTGAATTGCTTTTGCTTTTAATGGCAGAACCTTATTTGAATTTAAACAGCTTTCAAATCATATTGATTTAGCAAAATGTGTTTTTGTGAAACTCTGTTTTATTTACTTTTGCTGTTCTTTTGAAAATTTTGAAAATTTAGATGACAATTTTTGAAATGTAGTCGTTATCGTTTTATCCATCGAAAATGTTTAAGTGCTGACTTAACGTACTAGTAGTTTGATTTAAGTACTGAGAAGGATAACTTGGGCGAATCGTGAATATTGCTCGGCGGAAACGGAAAATATGGCTGTGTCTGAGATTGTATTAGATTATTTAATTACTAGAATTCGAAGGTTTGCAGAGATTTCCCAAGGAAACTCATGAAGTGAAATTCCAACATCAAAGGTGCAGGCGTGGTTTACAAGGAAACTCATGAAGTGAAATTCCAACATCAAAGGTGCAGGCGTGGTTTACGTCCTCCTCTCCCCCATGTCTAACGACTTACTTTCATTTTGATCTTCAGGATGAGTTAATTTTTTTCGCACCCATATGGCCATAGTAAATTGACGTCGGGCCGGTATGCATGGTGTGACAATCCAAAGCAATGCAATGCCCCGAAATCCTGAGCAAGGTGTCAGTCGTCATTGAATAAAGAAAAGCAAATAACTCGTATGCTTGCATTCATCAACCAACCTTGCGAGTCATATAAGTTTTTTTTACCTGTGAATTTGGGAGGGCTTGGAAGAAATTTTCTTGTTTGAGGGGAAGTTGAAGCAACTTTATTTTCCTCTAGTAGTTTAGTGAAGGGAGGATAGGGTTTAGGGTAGAGGAGATTGCCTAAGTTACGTACGCACGTCAAAAACATAGGGTAACTGCAGGGACGAGGGTTAGACTTTATCAGGAGAATAGGAGTAGCATGTTGGGGTTCCTCCTGGGGTGTGGAAAAGGAGTTGGACTGGAAAACTTGGACTACTCCAACCCAACATTTCCCAGGGAATGGAACAAGATGAAAAAATTGCGTTGACTCATGGCAATGGTTGTAGTAGAAGGGGGATGGAAAATGGAGAAGGGGAATCGGCAATACTGCCATGGGTTGAAAATGAGGGGAGAATGACGAGGTATGGGCGAACCTCAGAGATCCCTTCCTTCTATCCTGAGTCTCAAAGTGTCCGTGGAGTAAAAACTACCAGAAAAGAGTGAAAGAACTTCGTTCCGGCCTTTTGGTCGGAGACCCCCCTTTGTACAAATTATCTGTACTTGTCTATGTATTTTTCTTAATTTATTATTGTATTTTGTACAACGTGTACACTACTAGTAAAAATTTGTTAAAAGTATTTTGGGTACAAGGGTCTGTATCTTCTGTACATCAATTGAACACCGCGTTTAGTTGTAAACAAAGAAACAAAGTTCGACCAAACATTTTACAAAAGTTACTGGACAGAAAATTTGTGGGAAGCAAGGATGAAAGAGTTGAGAGCTGATGTGGTAATAGCATTTTTGATTTTAATGCATTAAGAACAAGCAACACTTTCGAATAGAATTTGAGAATATGAGCATTACAGATTTATAAATTCCAAATTCAAATTTAAAAGTACTAGCCATTTATGGACAGCGATTCAATTTTCTGAGACGTTTTTGTCAAAGAATGGTTTGTGATAGGCTGTGCATTTGTTGCTGGTAGAAAGGCATGCATTGAATAAGCGGCATTTTTTACACATGAGAACCCACTGCACGGCACCAACCAAATCATTGCCCGGGACCAAGGTTAATAGAGTATGCATCAACAAGTCATTATTCTGTTGCACACGCAGTGCGAATTCAAATACGTGCAGTACAACATGTGTTCATGTGAATGTAATGTTGTGTGGGTGCTATGCGCGCTATGTTAATGCAAAATGCTAAGCAGGGTTCAAGTGCGCCAATTTTTGGCACTCGTTTCTATTCGTATCGGTTTTATTATGCGTGGCGTAATTATGACAAATATTGGCGGGGGAAAAGGCCTAACCAAATACTACTAAAATTGACGCGTCGCGGCGGTGATAATTATTTGTTATTGTGTGTTAACGGCTTACCGCATTTAGTGTCAGATAAGAATGCTAATGTTACTTGCATATATGCACGTACATTTTGCGCTGACTAATGATTGAAAGTGAGAATGTACGCACGTTGCTGGTCAGACTGGTCATTGCCTTTTGCGTCGCGGGTATCCTTCTCCAACACAGAACACAGTTAAGGCTCCGGAATCGTAAATGAATTACACAAGACTATATTCTAGCCGCAATTCCTTTGTACTTTATTAGCACACTTATGCACGCATCCAGACCCGAAAAAACGCAATCAACAATTGAATACCGTTCTTGGAAATTTTGCTAACTTTTGGCAATTAATCAGCATATCAAATGTCGACTCCTTTCATTCGATTTCGATCTGGCGACTGGCGAGTAGGGGATGTGCTCAGGGAATTGAATTACAAAAGCGTTTTCCTTCTGTTCTCTTCTGGTTTCTGAAACCAGAGTTGTTGTTCACAAAATTTTCAAAAGTGTTGTTAGTTTTCGAATATCGATTACCAGATTTGTACTGATATAGCCCCAAGTCGGGTATTACAATAATAGTTTAGTAAGTTTAGTGTTAAAGAGTTTCCAATAAGTCTTTGGAATGCATTGTCGTTGTAAGGAAGAGCAAATTGAATTTTTGTAGGAGTAGCTCTTGAGCGTCTGTATTTCTATTTTCCGCTCCATTCGTCTGGACATTAAGTCTTCTCTGTTGCTCGGAATAATAAAAAAAGCGGAGAAACAAACACCTTCTTCTCATACTCTCATCTAACGGGCAAAGTTTTCTCCACGTGCTTAAGGGTAGTTGAGGGTTTAGTGTGTGTTTACATTGGTTTGAGTGCCAGCCACCTCAAAAATGGATAAGGATAACTCCCGCACTTGCTCATATTGCTTCATTAAATTTATCTCGGGAGGTTTTTTTGCGAGTTACTGCGGTTTCTTTTCGTCCGGCACTCTGACAGACTTTGATTTTTATTTTCCGGTCCTTATCACCGTGTGAGACGCAGTCGGATAACATTCGCGCGACGTGTGTATCTGGCCAGCAAACAGGGACGCGCATATTTTACCTACGCTACGGAGAAATGTTCTGTCATATAAGATTTCTTGGAATCCGTCCAGTCTTTAGCTCCCAATATGCATCAATGTAATAATCTCACGCAAGAATAATTAATGCCTCCAAATTTTATTAAATTGTATGTAATGGGAATGAGAGCAAATGGAACAGTATTGATGAGGTTTAATAAGTCTACAACATCCGGTCGATTCCTTGCGCGGTACGTCACCGGAATGTCTTTGTCCAGAAAGTACAAAGCGGTACCTTGTGTATTATTTTTACAAATGGGAAATACAAGCGAGGGACTTGGCGTTTTCAAACCAATTTGTAGTTTAAACCTCAGTTGAATGCAATGTATGCAACTGCCCTCCGTTCCCGTTCTGGAGACAAATGTTGGTGATTTGTATGAAATTCGGGAGCTTCGGGAAGAAATATGAACTATCCAATTGCATACGACGGAACGAGGAAGTCATTCCATACAATTTTTGAATTGCATTACAGTTTAGCCTTTGAAACACATTTTCCGAATTTAACTCAGCATTTTTGGTTTTGAATTCAACATAGCTATAAATGAAGCATGATTTAGATTGAATGATTTGAAAGAAACTAATAAAAATTCAGGACTTGTCTATTCATCAGGTTTGGGTATTTTGTATTGTTAGATTTGGATTTAGTTACAGAACTACAGGCTTCAAATTTCAAATAGAAACGAGAAACGAGATTTTAAGCCCTTTCCTTTGTGCTGAATAGCTTAATGATATAGTTTCTCAGAATTTTAAAATTAGTTAGAAGTACCGGGTATTAAGCCTGCCTGTTTCTTGTCTTCCCTTCTGCCTTTGTTCCAAAAGTGGCTGAGGAGCCTCAGTGAGTAGACTTGAAAGAGATAGAGGAAGGATGGAAGTGTAGCATGTAAGTAAGCCCCTTGGTCGAATGGATGCGTATGGATGGTACATTTCTACCTGTTTGACTATTCCAATTGAATTTGACGGGTTTAGTGTTAGAAGGATTGGGGAGGATAGGGTGAAGGCGGGTTTGGAGTTAGAGGTTTTGGACAAGGCCGACCATGACTCAGGGGCAAATAAGAAGCATCAGTCAGGACTACAAAGAAAAATAGTTTTTGGTCTGACTGCCATGCCTTTTGCTGTTCTGTGTATTAAGCCCCATTGCATGTTGACACGACTTTAGCCAAGAAGGGAGACATTTAGCTAACTTCTCGTGAATGGATATGTACTTTAGGGTTCAATCTTCCCAGTACTTTTTGGTGGTTTTTATTCAACCAGAACCAGCACACAAAGGAAATGAAATGGAAATCAAGTGATGGTCAGCTTTCAGTACTGTTAAACCCACACGCATGTCCATCATGTTGCCTAACCTGATATTTTTTTTTGTAGTTTGGATTTAGAAATGGTAAATTGTAGCGCAGTTGTTACATGTAAATGTCACATTTTATTGAATGTGGACATTTGTGGTGATAAAGGTCGCTTCTGTAGCATAAAAAGGGCAGCGGGCAATGACAAGGACAAAGTTTGAGGAAACAGCAGGATCATCGGTGTATTTGCTTTTGTATGGAGAAATTACTTAATTTTTATGATTACATTTTTCGTCCCAACGTAGCGGTAGGAATCGTGGACATTATATGTATTGCATTGCATGCCTGTTTATCAACATTACCCTCGTCTTTCCATGAAATTTTATCTCGTGGACGTGGATCCCACAGGTTTGGTGTACGGTACGATAGACTTGTCTGGTAGGGAAAGATTTGTAGTGTACAGAATAGAATACTTGTTTGCATAGCTATGCACACAAATATATGGCTGTGATTATGAATGCCGAATGCCGTGCATTGAACTGATTTATTTTTGTTTGCAGTTGACGACTAAGAAATTATGGGAAGTTGAAGAAGTGAAGGAGGACAAGTTCATAAATAACATGGATGGTATGTGGCGGAACTCGACTTGGTCGACCAATTCAGGTACAAATCCAGGTGGGTACTACAAATTAAAGGAATTTTATTAAAATTATAGTCGTGGATGGATGACGTCGAACGGACATTGACTTGACTTAGTATGGCCTATGCGCGTTGGTTGACTAACTCGGGAGATTTTCCATCAGCAGTCGGGAAGCTGGAGAAGGCCTACTTCAGTTTAAGTGTAGAAACTGATTTTATTCATAGGACGGATTTCATTGAGTAGACAGTGGCCCTGTGTTCCCTGTAGATATTAACAGCTTTTAATATTTTACTCAAGCAAAGCGTGAGTAGCTGCCATTCTTATTTGTTTTATTTATTTTGTGAGCCTGACAAAGGCCTTAAAAGGTCTTCTCACCCTTTCCCACTTTAATATTTTCCTAAAAAGTGTAATTTTTAAAGAACTTCCCTTGGGTTTAAGCCTTGAGAGATTTCTTCCTTGGAATAATGACTGGGCCAGTGCGAGGATGCCGAGTTCGGCCACGCCGTCGAATTTTTACAAATTCGAAACAAGTCCTCTCTGCAACATCTGTTATGGGAAGTACCGAAACTATTTGCACGACGTCTTCCACAAGTAGCTCTGGCTCTGGTTCGGGATCTGAGAATTCTGAAAATCCAGACAGCAACAGCCCCTCTCCTCATCCGGAGGCTGTTGGACCGAATGCTTATGATGACCATGACCCGCCGTACAATGGTAATATGTTTAAGGGTGGAAATTTTTAGGCTCTACTTTTTTGGGAATGGGGAGGGTGGGGGAGCAATGGCGTAGGGCAAGGGGTCTCAACTCAATGAACCCCATACTGTCCAAGAAATCCATTCATTATCTTCAAGGGTGATGTGTTTGGGAAGAGCCTCATCCGAAGAGCTTGTTTTTTTGGAACCCTCCTAGAAGGGTCCCGAATTGGTTTGCAATGAGAAAGATGGGAGACCATGGCAGTGTTCAAGTAATACTGTCCTAGTTAAGGCCAAGGCCTAAGGAAATTTCTACGGCCACTGGAAGGGGCAGCCAAGGGTTCGCCGAAGGCTAGGGTGACTTAACTTATCCCTACCCATGGTGAGCCTAAGGCACACGATTGCTTTTAAAAATACGTCCGCCCTTACCTGGGTTTGAACAGATGACAGACAGAAAATCCTGATTTGTATATATTGTGGGGCTTTCGCCTCTTACACAGACGCTTGAGATACACGAGACCAAGGAACCAAGGAAGTTTGTAGTGTCAGTTTGTTATGTTGTTTTTCATTTGAATGAAGAATAGTGGACTTAAATTTGACTATGTGAAGGGAGACAATTTAGAATTGACGACTTACATTTACACATTACACACAGACGAATAATGAACATATTTACGAGACTTCATGAAGGAAACAACTATTCGTTTGAATTCGGTACGAATGGGCTTAGAATGTACATCGGAATCTTCTTTACTTTACTGAATATTCAATGCTCTAATTACTATTCATTTCAATTTCAGAGCACCACATTGCGGGTGGACTTGGGATACCGAGGAGACAAGGCTTTCCGGATGGAAATTCGATTTTATCTCCAAGATCAAACAATGAGACTGGCGGACTTGGTGTAAAAATGGTTGAATATGTTCTTGGAGCATCACCGACTGCAAAAGATCTGGACGCGAGAATGAGACAGCTTGGAATTGTAAGTTGACTATGAATATGAAATTAAGTATCCCACATCCCACTGTTATTCATTCGCCTGTCCAATATCCAGCCCCGATGCTTTAGACATGACAGGCGACTTTGAAATTGGTATTTGCAATTTACTTGTGCTTTTAATTCAAATTTATTTAAACTGAAGCAGATTATTCACGTTTCTCAAAGTCAAAAGCATTTATCGAAGCCCCAAGCCCGATTTGCCTAATCGGTGAGCAGGGAGCACTGTGTTGAAATCGACACGCCAAGATAAAGTGTTCGCTAGTTTTTTGCGAAGGCAATAAGAAATTTGAACAAGTCTAAACGCATAGAGTAGCATTGAAAATATTATGACGAGAGTGTCAATTAATTTGTTGTCTTCTATTTGGAATTACGTAGTCCATAAAAGAGCAACTATTTCTTTTCGAATTAAGCCAGTTCGTACTCCAGTTCAAAAAGCTGGAGAAACTATTTTATATTTCTCACTTTCCATGTTCCTCCAAAAACATTATATTATAATCGAAGTGAACTAGTTAAGAAGAAGAGCCATAGTTTTTTAACAACCCAAAAAACATTTAGTGGTTGAAGATGATGAAGCGCTATACTAAGTTTCGAAAAACTGAGCAAACGCTCTGAGGAAATCGCGCTCGCCGTACTGATTCACCACTTGTTAAATTAATCTTGACAGTTCTAAGAGTTCTAATTTTATTTGAACGCATTTATTAATATATTTGAATTCTTTTTGGCAAACGCTAAGGACGAAAAAGACAGAAAAGACGGGAAAAAGGACGAAAATGGAGTTGTACAGAATGGAATGGGAGAAGACTTGGCGACACATTCGCAGCATCAACATCCCCATTCCCATATTCCGCATCAACAACAAGACGAAAAGGGTCATCATGTCCCAATTGAAGAACTCCAGGCACAAATGATGGCGACATCAATTCACGGTATGAATGGCCATGGACCACATCACCAAATTCATCACAATATGTCGGGAGGTCCTCTGGACGGATTTGAACTTCCGCCCATGGAGGCATCATCACATTCTCAAGGTGGTGGCCCTCAACTCAGTTTTGACTCACCTTACGGCAACGTAAATCCGCATCTCATGCATCATATGCCACCGCCACCTCCTAACGGCTTGCCATCATATGAACATCAGCAGGTAAGACAATTTTGACATGCATGCCGTTATCGGCGTTATCTTATTTACTTCTTTACTATCTTAATATCAAATGCCACACTGATCTGATCATTATCAAGCAATCTGAGAATCTCCTCAAGCGAGTTGCAATCCCTCAGCATGTGTAATTTTACTTTGAGGTAGTTACAAAAATATTAGTTTTTCGTTCATTTGCCTGTAGTTGTTTTGCATAGATTTTGGGCGCAGTTAAGTTTGTCATTTTGCAACCATAGTTTTTTTTATAGTACACTTAAGTGAGAGAGAGCTCATACAGTTTGTTTGCCATTTGGGTCGGAAATACGGAGTTAAACGGTTTGAATTTTTTTGACGTTGGCCATTTTGCACTGCAGATGGCATTATATTCTACGATGCTCACTTTCTTGCACTTGTGGCACAAGCACTCAAGACTCAAGCGTAACATGTTAAGCAGCGTGAAGTACGAGACTTGTACCCAAATAAAGCAAAGTAAAGGGTTGATCCAACGTGAAATTGGATTGAAAGGAAGAGGATCTTGTGGTTGGAGATGAGGCTGGGGTTTTGAACCGAGCATACGTAGCAAATTGAGTTTAAGAAAAAAAAACAGAGCAACAGTTTTTATAGAATATTGACTAGCCGTAGCAGTATTTCCAAGGTAGTTTAAACAACTCTCCTTCAACAGTTGTTTGAACTACCTTGAGTATTTCAATAATTCAGCACGCTTCGTTTTTCGTTACTCAGGTACACTTAAATTTTGGCAGCAAATTTTTTTTGTTTACCTAATGAGTGGGAGCATGGATATGATTTGGATAACGCTCGGACTGATTCAAAGTGCATTGCATTAGTCGTCAGAATCCTAATGTGGAAAGCACGTCCTGTCAACGTTGTCTTGATTGAAGGGCGGCCCACGGCTTTGTGGGAATTTATTTGCAAAACTTTTCCCTGGAATTCTATGGTTTAGAAATACAATTTAACTTTTACGTTATTAACTTGTAACGTTCTTGTATATCTTATGATAATTTGTGGGGTTAGCGGTAACAATTTGTTTTTTCACTTGGGAAATCCAATAACCACAGAGGCAATGTCACACGCTCTTCACGTTATGTTGTGCGAAACACGAATTCAAAGAAGTTCGTGACCCTAGGCTACTTCAAATAATATTCGCGAATTCATCTTTTGAATATTTGTAGTTCATTGATGTCTGAAGCTCATTCATTCGTTTTTTCATGGACCGAATTTTACATGAAATCAGGAAATACCATCCGGAATATCCTCTCCCGATAAAATCGGATATAGCTTGAGACAGCAAAACTTACACCTCTATATTTATTATTTATTAGGGCGAAGCAAGATTGTTGACGTGAAGGAATTAGGATTAGGATCTCTGTGTTAATTTTATGGTGGGTAAACCTCTATATTCGTTTAAATTGTTCTTTTCCTAATGGGAATTTACGAACGGTTTCCTCCAATTAAGTGAAGGAAGTTGGGAATTACTCTCAGACGACTCGAACCGCACGACTTTTCCTTGCTTCATGACTCTAGTGCCTCCAATCCAAGTTCAATTTCAGGCATTGTCGTTAAGGAGGTTTGGATTTTTGGCAAAAACATTAAGCTGATATACTATTTCTCTTGCGTGGAGTAATCCTTACCAACTCAATTGGAAAATATGTAAGTTTCATCGGACACATTGACAAATTGTCCAGGGTATTCAGCCGGAGCCACAGAGTTGGACGACAGCGAAGTATGTGAAAGGAATTGATGCGTGGAGCGAGGTAGCCTTTACGTAAATAGAAGGAAATTGATGAAGTACAAGATTTGATTGTTGAGGACTTGACTTGCTGGGTTAGAAGATTGGTTTGCTTGTCGGATTGAGGTCACATTGTGTGGCTCCTCATCTTATTACAGGAATTATAAAGTTTTCCACCTGTCCCTTTGCCACAATATGTGTTTGTATCTTTTTGCACAAGATGGTCTGTGTTCGGCCAATGACTCTTTTCTTCTTCGTTTCGTCTTCCTTCCTCTACTTGTTTAAGGGAAGGATGAATCCCATGGCCCGTGTCTAGTATGTTGTGTGGTTCGCTGTGTGCTTGGCTTAAGGCTGTCGGTGCAATAATCAAACCTTGCAAAAATTCTCCCCCAACTTCAACATGGTATAGCGTGGCAAAAGAAATAATAAGTTGAAGTTGACCGAGTGCATGGTATGGGGAGTGAAACTGTTACTCCACGAGCTCCTTGCGGGAATAAAAGTAAAGGAAATAACGTAACTATCATGTCAGTCGCCATTTGACGTCCAAGATAAGAAAAAGTACTTCAAATTATATTTTATTTTTTGGAAGTGGTATAGATTTGGTTTTCAAATTTAAATTTAAATGTCAAGTGCTTGACTGTGATTTATTTTTGTGTTTATTTTGTTAAAATGATTTTTAAACACAAGACTTGAAATTGCTGAAACAGGAAGAGAAATCATTTAGTGTTTTGAACTCCCCGGGTGCCGGGTATTTTATTGGAAATATTTTAGAAAGAGTAAGTGGGATTGGGGTGAAGGCTGAAAGCTCAAGTCCGAGCCGGAGCCAGTTGTATAAGTGTACAAAGATGAAGTTGGTGACGAAGCGTTTTGCGATTGGGCTTCACCATTTAGTGAGCCCTTTGACTTTGACTACTAAGGAATTGGCAAAGGTGATCACCCGGCTTCCAAATAAAACAATTTCTCTAAAACCCCATATTCCATGCTTCTTTTTTTCTTTATCCCTTCAATGTATTAGACTAAACCAGTTATTCGTAATTAGTTCAGCTACGCTCTCTGCTTTACTTTTGCTTTGCTCACCAGTCTTTCCTTTTATTGCGGAGAACCGGTCTGGGCTAGGTGGGTAAAGTTGAAGGAAATATTGGATTTGTTTCATAAAATGCACATATCAGGAAATTGTATTTGGCGAATATTGAGCTTAAACTTGTGGCTTGTGAGGCTAGCAAATGTCAAACTGGGAATTCCAGTTGATGATACGGTTTTCAGTGGGAAAGTCGGTAGGACGGAGTGCGCGTTGTTAAACCCGTTTAGGCCCTGTTGAATTTCCCACATTCGGAACAGAGAAGTAGCTTCCTGGTATAAATTTTGCATTTTCTGCTTTTAATAATAGAAAGAAAGAAATTGTGTCATAGTTTTCGCTCATTAAATATTTGACCGACCCTGTCATAACAATGACGTGGGACAGTCAGAATGACAATGACAATTCCTTCGGACAAAGCCAAGGCTTTCCAAATGATAATGTAAACTTACGAGCCGAACAGGACTTTCTTCACGTTAAAAGTTTTTAATCAACAATGAGCGAAAGACCGTTTCAAGTGTCCCAAAACCCTTCCCAGCTTTAAGTTAGCAATGCACTGTTATTTTTATTTCGTAGGTGCTTAAACAGGCTATAAAAACTTTGAATTGAATTGAGGGCTGTGGAAACCTTTTTATTTCCTTGCAAGAGAAATTTTTGTCATGACTCTGGGATTTAGTTATTTAGTCCAAGCCGAAGCGCAGGAGTGACAATTCAATTGTCAATCGGATTCTTATTTTGGTTAGACCAAAATCTCATGAAAGGAATAGGGACAATTATTATCGAGTTCTTTCGTCCATCCCAAAAGGAGACTCCAATCTGCAATATTTATATTGTAAACCTTCTGGCAGCGAACGGCGATGTGCCGCAAGAGAGTTTAGAAAGATGAGTTGCTGAGGGAATGTAATAAGAGGCACGGGAGAAAAATCCGTGCACATACTTTTCTTTTGTATTTGTACTAATGGAGATGATGATGTTGTTTAGATAAAGTAAGGCAGGCAATCTTTGGTAAACATAGGCTTAAGACAGCATAAGAATCAGACACTCTAGAGTTGTACTTTTAATTTTGATACTCCTTAAGGGAGCGCCATGTGCACTCGAGTTTCGAAGTTTTAATTAAGCACAGAGCAAAAGAGGAGGCATGATTTATTAGAAAGAACAATTGAAGTGCTGAATTCCTAAGTCTTGTTCGGACTAATTAGCTATGCTCCGATGAATGGGGGTTTTGCTCACTTCGTTTTTCAACTGTGCAATTGGATTGTTGACGACTTTTAACACTTTTGACAGTAGGAAATGTGACAATGTAATTTTTGCCTGCTGCCAAATCAGCATTTAGTCTAGTTCTCTGCCTCAAATCCAGGTTTCAAATCTTGTTTGCTAACCTTGTTACAGTCTTGATCTTAAGTTTTAGTGGATGGAGGAGGGTGTTGACTCATTGTGAAGTAGCTTAATTATATTTATTAATTCAAGCGGAGCATTGTTTTGTATAAAATTATATGGTGAAGGATGGCGACGCCCAAATGCCTTACTTTAGCTTGAATAACTTAATTCGATGCTGCTTGCTTGCTCCAAGGCACTACAGTTTTTCTGTGCGATGATTTGTAAATACAGTGGGAGGTAGAATTGTCATCCAGCAATTACTTCAGTGATGAGGTTGTTGTTAACATTAAATGCTGTTGACTTACTTAATTTTGACCGATTAAGCATTTTTACAAGGATATGGTTGAGTCGGGTGCCCAACTCGCGTCTGCAGTTACACTTCTAACGTGGAAAGTCAGGTTTTGCTAATAAGTCCATACAATAATTTCTTTACACATGATTTCAGATGCATTTTATGCTGTTGTGGAGAAAACTAACCCTGCACCTTTGAATTTTTTGACCTATAGTTTAAAACTGGTTAATGCAAAGGCGCACATTGTGAATACAGATAAACATCAAGTATACATTTATTCATGCATTTCAGGCCACTCAATGCTTATTGTAGATTTTGAAACATTGCAGATTTTCCGACCATGCCAAATATGGTATTGGTTGAATGAAGGATTTGAATCTTTATCTTTTCGTGCATTTTTTTGACGAAAAGGAAAATAAAGATTTGGTTCTTGAAGCTTTTATTTAAGCATCCTGTGTCTCATGTTTGCTTGATTTGAGAAATAACCGTTTTGGAAAGCAGAAGATGAGAGCGAGGATTATTTAGCTGTTAATGCATATTCGTGACTTGATGTTTAGAACTTTATTTCAGTTGACTCGTCAAAACTATTTGTTTAGTTTACTGAGTACCACGCAGCTTATTTGAGTAGAAGGATTTAAAGAACCACAAACTTAGTTTTGAGGTCAGTTAGGTCGAGATGTGAAGGAAAAGTTTCTTCGCTGCTTTAGTTTAGTTTAAAAAAGACAAACTGTACGAATTTAAGCTCTTAGTGCGAGGGAATTATGAGATTCGTGTCTTAGCGCACACCACAGGGGAAATGTGGAGAAATAAGGAAACAAAACAATAATTTGAGCCGGCACAAAGATGACACACTTGAAAGAAATAATTGCTGTAGTTTGTCTTGTGCGTTTATCTTCAGCTGCATGTAGTACTTTCACGAATTAGGCTGGTAATGTTTGGTGCCATGATTTACATTTTGTGGCTTAGGGGCATTTACTAAGATGGATGCGTTGGGTTTAAAGCGTTCATTTTCTTTCGTGCTTTACCGTTTTTAAATTGAAGAATGTTCTTGTGATGATGTAGCCTTCGCCACTGCGGAAATTCTTTTTGGTGGGATGAATTGAGCCGTGCTAATTAGCCTAAATTTTAAGCGGGACCGGAACTTATTTTGATTAACATTTCTTATTTTAACAGTTATTCCGAAATCACAATGGGGCGACCACCAATGGAAACGGGCCACAAATGTCAATGGTTCCACAACAGTATCTCCAGCAGCAGCAACAACTTGGTGAGTTGATTCTTTTCACATAAATGTGGTAGGATTTATAATTTGTATGAATTTATTTTCTGGGTAATAGCAGCGGCAGGCCTTCCTCCAGGTTCAGCAGGCTATCCCATGGCTCCATATGTCATCAATCAGGAGCAATACGCCCTCATTGCTGCCGGTAAGGAAAATTGTAACTGGAAAGCGAGTTGAAAGCTTTCGAACTACTTATTCTTTCCTTCACTTCTCGACAAAAAGTGAAATTCAGCATGAGAAAGAAAGACGCGTGGTGTTCAAGTTGTTGTTGCTCTCCCGTTGTGATTGGATTGGAAGAGAATAAGTGAACTAGAATCTTTTGTGGGGCTAACCTCATTTGATTTGCCAATTCTATAAATTTAAGTAGGTGTATGACATTCACATTGGCAGAATTTAACATCGAGGAGATATTTTGTTCTTTTTATCCCTTTGTTATTCCCAACATTCAATTTAATTTATATGAATTTGAAGCTTTGGTGTGTGGAGCATAATGAACCCCATTGCCACGAGACTTTCGAATGCAACATTACTTTGCGGCTGCCAAGTAAAGTATTGTAGTAACCCGTAACGTCGTATGGATCAAATGCGGGTTCAAAGCCATTGTTCTTTTTTCTTTAGCCTCAGGTTTTGCTAGACCGCAGTGGCAAAGGTCTTGAATACTTTTGTTAACTTATTTTATACCCCAAATGCAATTGCTGAGCGTGAGTGAATGCTGATTCGTGCCCATTGTTTGTACTCCCGACTTCGTAAAATGAAACTTTAAAATATTCAATTAAAATGAGCAGTTTAAGCGGGTAGATTTCGTGGCTTGGGCTTAGAGGGGTTTATAAACGCTGTAAGGGATGAAAAGAAAATGATCGGCGAAGGAAAGACAGAAATTTTCATTGTATTTTTTGGGTGCTGCGGATAAGCACTTATGGCGCAACGAATTTTTGTGACCTCACCTGATGTTAGTATTAGATGCTTAACCGGTTAAAGCTTTTATGGGCTTCAATCAAGTGTTTGAAGGGATACTTGAAATATTAGGGTTGGGCAAGTGCCAGCCCGGAAAATGTGCAGCTTTCATGATTTCAATTGAAAGATTGAAAATCAAAATTTATTTTTTACGCATTAGGGCAAGCTGTCGTTCCAAGCTACTACGGGGTACCCTGGGGACTTTACCCAACCGCCGGACTGATTCCAGGAGGGCAAGTTGGTGGCCAAAGAAGGCCACTTTCGCCAAGCGGAAATGAAATAAATGGACAGGCTGGACAATTCCAAGTAATTCCATATTATGATCCGAACAGTCTTGCCGCCATGGGAAATCGAGGGGCCACACCACTTCGTCTGGTATCACCAGCACCAGTCATGGTGAATAATCCAGGTAAGACTCGCTGGTTTAAAATCAATCGGTGCTGCATTTAGCATAGACTGGACTAAATATCGTAGCTAAATTAATGTTAGATGAGATAGACAAGTTTAAAGATTGTACATGCTTCCAATACTCAGGCTCGGGTGGGTTTCAAGTCAACCCCCAATATGGCGCTGCTCAGGGATTTAACCCTGCTTCTCACAATGCTTCCAACATTGGACCAGGTTAATAAACTAACTCTGCTAGATTTCACCTTAAAATGTTTTTATACTGGTTGAGGAAGGAATTCATCAATGTGCACGCCTTCAATTTTTTTATTTCCAATCAATTTTTATTCCTGCTTTTCAAAATTATAAGTGTTCCATTTTCTAACTAGATGAATTTCTTCCTTGCGTGTATAAGTATTCTGTGATTTTTGCACATTTAAACTCTTTTGTGAGCAAATCAAAACCACATTTTCTATTGAAAATGGTGATGGTGAATTGGATGGTGATGGGTACGTATTGGTGTTGGTTTGTACAGGCGGGATGCGTCGGGACTCCTTTGATTCAGAGAGAAACAAATGGTCCCAATTTCCACTTGGTAATTATTTATTGTACAGCATTCCTTTTAATATACAATTGCATTTACTTGTAAAGCAATTGTATCTAGACTAAATACCCGTATTTTAATGTTTCAGGTTCACCACCTCCCGGCATTGTTGGTGGAGGAAACTCAAGGCTGATGGGAGACAAGGGCTTGCGTGCAGGTTCGGCATTGTTTGGGGCAACAAGTCCAATTTTCCCAAAAATTGGTAGACAGTCGACCTCATTGGAGAAACCGACTGGGCGCTCTCGACTTTTAGAAGACTTCCGGAATAACCGATTTCCTAATTTGCAGCTGCGTGACCTAAACAGGTGACACGAACGCAATGAAATTATGACAAACGAATGAGAACAAGAAGTGCTAAAGGTTGACTTTCTTGTGTTTTAGCCATATGGTTGAATTTTCTCAAGACCAACATGGGTCAAGATTTATACAACAAAAGCTGGAAAGAGCTACACCAGCAGAAAAACAATTAGTGTTCAACGAAATTATCTCTTCCGCTTATCCACTCATGACTGATGTGTTTGGAAACTACGTTATTCAGAAATTCTTTGAATTTGGGTCACCAGAACAAAAAGCACTATTAGCTCAAAAAATCAGGGGAAATGTTTTGACCTTGGCATTGCAAATGTATGGATGTCGCGTTATACAAAAGGCTTTGGAATCTATTGGGCCTGATCTCCAAAAAGAAATTGTCCGTGAATTGGATGGACATATTCTCAGATGTGTAAAGGATCAGAATGGAAATCACGTTGTTCAAAAATGTATTGAATGTGTGGACCCTCATGCTCTCAGCTTCATCATTAATGCGTTTCATGGACAAGGGGGGAAGCAAAACGTGAGTAACAGCTGTAGTTTTGGCTCAATTAACTAGTACAACGTTTGGCTCACCTTTGTATAATTTTGCTTAGATCTATGTGCTGTCCACTCACCCCTACGGGTGTCGTGTTATTCAAAGAATTCTGGAGCACTGTACAGTTGATCAGACTCAGCCAATTCTGGATGAAATCCATGACCAAGCTGAATCTCTGATTCAAGACCAATATGGAAATTATGTTGTGCAGCACGTCCTTGAGCACGGAAAGCCAGAAGACAAGGCCAAGATCGTGAACATTGTGAGGGGAAAAGTTTGTCAATATTCGCAGCATAAATTCGCCTCAAACGTTGTGGAGAAATGTGTAACATACGCGACTCGCCAAGACAAGACGGTTTTAATCGACGAAGTCACTGCTTATAACACCGACAATGGGTGAGTTTTAGCCATTTAGGTCATGCAACTGCGTTTCTATACTTTTGTTTAAACTTTAAAAATGTTTATAAAGAGTGACGACCAGCCCACTAAATGTAATGATGAAGGACCAATACGCAAATTACGTTGTACAGAAAATGATTGACGTTGCGGAACCGTCCCAAAGAAAAATGCTGATGCAGGTAATACACGCAAGGAACATTACTTTTTTGTTTTACTGATGCATTGGTCTGTTTACGAATCTAATTCTTAATTTTGCTCTGCAGAGAATCCGCCCACATCTAGCTCAGCTCCGCAAGTACACTTACGGAAAGCATATTATTGCAAAGTTGGAAAAGTAAGTACTAAGCTGTACTTAGCTTGTTCCCGGATTCAAGACTAGATTGTAATATCTTGTTTCTCTTTCTCTATTCCAGATATTTCCTGAAAAACAACACTGACTTGGGTCCAATTGGACCTCCATCATCGAGCCAACCTCCTCTGTAATTCCAGAGTTGCTCAACTTGTACACAACATGTGTAAACATTGGCTCTCTAAACTTTTTCTACAGTATTTTTCTTGGTGAAGGGGACTGTCTATATGGATTGTGTGACTATATGTAATACCGTTTGTACTATGTGTTTCATTCTCATTGACATTGACTTTCATTTGTATCGAGTAATTAACTATCATGAGAACCATTTTTTGTGTTACAATAACGTCATGACTTGAATTTAATATTAAAAGAAATGTGTTGAACTCTTCAACACAAAATGAAATAAACTTTATGTTTGTGTTTTTCTTTTGCACGAACACGTAAATAAGTTCGACGAATCATATTAGTTGCCTCATTTTCTCTCATTTCGAATTATAAAATTTCAGCATAATGTAAATGACCTAGATTTGATTTAATAGCACTCACGTTTTTGATCATTGGATATAGAAATTGATAAGCTGCACGATACTTAAAAATTCATCAAAATACACTCACTACATTTAAGTTATATTAAATAAAACGAATACAAAGGCAAATTGATCGATTGATAACACGAAGAAAGCAAATGGGAAAGGCATCACAATTATGGTTCATCTTGTACAGTCTGCGAAGATACCCAAGCTAAGGCCCATTTCAAGTTGGTCAACATAAATTTTAATGCCTTTGTCCACTGCTCCTCAGGATTGAGTTGGATTCTAATAGCCAAAATGATAAGTAAAGTTAGTTGCGTTTCAAATCCAACATGACAACTTAACTAAAATATACCAATCAGGTAATCCCTTACTTGACAGAATATGACTTTCCGCTTGTGGTATCTTCAATTTTCCCCTTCTCAGTCATACGATAAGGAAGAGCAAAGCCAGTTTGTCCAGGTCTTTCTAACATTGCAGTTTGTAGTTGCCCTAAGCAATCCAAAAAGGCTGACATCCCTTGATCAAATTTACTGTCCCACAAAAGTCGAAATCTGTAACTGCCGTAAAGAGGTAGTTCTGTGTTGTCGGCTAAAACCTGGACAAGCAATGATATATAACTTGATGATATACCATACCTATTGGATTATGTAACCGCAATCATTTATTCTCATAATTCTCAGTAGTGGGAAAAACATATTTATGACAGTTTTAAAATAGTGACTTTACCTTAATGTAAGAATGATTCCCAAAGGGAACCAGTTGGTAATTCGCAAACTTGAAATTAATTTTCCTCGCCAGTGAATTAAGTAGTAGCGTTGTCTGACCCCATGCAGCATTAATTTCATTCCATTCAACTGGCTCGGACGGAAGACGGCCCAACCGGAAGGTATTGATTGTTCCAAAATGACCACTGTGCCAAATGTGGAATGTGGCGTTGAGTGCATTTGTTTTGTCAAGTCTTTCCAGCTGTCCTTCAACATAGCGCAACTCGTTTTCAAGGCTGACAGAACAGCATCGATTAATTGTAACAACGTCATTTTTCGAAAATGTGAAATAGAATGTAAATATTAAGTTGGGGCAGTGTACTTTTGGTTTTGGTCCTCAGCATCAGACAATTGACGCTTATGACGACAATATTCCTTGAAAAATTCGTCCTCTTCAGCTCGTAGCCTGGCCTGTTCTAACGTTTGTACTTCTAAATTCTCTAGCGCAGTTGCTTCAGCTATTTTCAATTCCTTTAAATCTGTAGAAAGCATGCTCTCTTCTCGTTTGAGCTACATCCAGAAAATTTGAGTTGGTTGCTGTCCGCATATGCTAAATTCAGTAAGAAAGATCCTCCGATCTTATCAAAAGACTTACATCTTCCAATTGTGCAGTCAAAGCATCGATATCTTCTGTGTCTGGCTCAGTTTCTAATCTGAAATATTTTGAAAACTCGTGTTATTGTAAAACCTTCCATTATGTCTAGTAAATACACCCTGTTCGCCTCTTACTTCTTCAGAAAATCTGAGTATTGATTACACTCGTCCTCCGCCTCCCGTAATTCCCGATCAAGCAATGTAATCAGAGTGTCACAACATTCGTCGCATCTACAAAAAAAATACACGGGAATTTACAGTTAATTCTTAACAGAAATTGCTAAATAATACTCACAAAGGATGATCAATCTCCGTATTATTAGATAGAATATCCATGAGTTCGGAATTCACTCGGAACTGGTGACCTTGAGCAGACGTGTCAGAGGCAGAGTTCCCAACAATTGTAAATCCGTGATTACTATTTTCCCCCAGCGGTGGAACAAATTTGTCGACTAGGCCCGCGGATCTGGATTGTTCAACTAAATCCATGGATGGTGGTGAATACAGCGGTACTGTAGAAAATAATGCAATTATACTAATAAAAACAATTACTTGAACATAGAAAATAGAATAACGATAGTAATTACTAACAATGCAATTCTGCCAAGGTATGTTCGTCAATCGACAAGAAGGACTGGCTCAGTTTCAAAGGCATCATGCACCTTTGACACACAAAGTTAACGTTAACTCTTCCTCCACTTGGTGAAGCCATTTTCGGGTATTTATGTTAAACTATTAATTAAACAAGTTGCGTTTCTAGTTTCTGTGATTAACTCGTTTACTTCAGTTCAAACAGAAGTTGGTTCCTTTCTGGTCCAAGACCAAAACAAGGAAGTTTCTGACTTTCTCAGATTCATAAAATTCCTCCATCACAAGTCGTCGTTTCAGAGGTGGCGCCGTACTGTATTGTATTTACTATCCAATTTTCTGCTGTCTAGTGCTTCCAATCCAGCATGCGGGATTTGCTGGATTGCGGGATTCCTTCCAGTATCGATCCCGCAATCCCGCAATCCCAATCCCGCGGAAATCCCGCATCGAAAATTGATTAGAAAAT
>JAAXYW010000843.1:0-28642 GCA_036851895.1 Orthonychiurus folsomi | reverse complement strand
AAAAATCTCTTGCCGCATTGGTTACATTTAAAAGGCTTTTTCAGCTCTCCTTCAGTGTGATTCCTGGAATGCTTGCGTAGTTCACACAGATGAACGAAACGTTTTGCACACTGCTGGCACTTGTGTGGCTTTTCACCTATATGTCTCATAATATGGGATTGCAAATTAGTGGCCTGTGAAAATGATTTCTCACAAAAATTACAATTATACGGTTTCTCTCCCGAGTGCGTTCGCGTGCGCTTATGCAAATTTGTGTGGTGGTTGAATACTTTCTTGCAAATATCACAGGCGCGGGAACTGTTAACCCTGTGTGTCTTCGTAATATTTTGTGATGCGGGGTTGTCTGCAAAGGCTGTTCCGGAGATTTTGGAAACGAGTGCTTCTTTCTTCTGAAGTAATTTAGAAACCGCCGTTGAATTCTGTACCTCATTAGGATAGCCGAGGGCATGCAATTTATTTGCAAGTCCATTTGCTCCTCCAAAGTTTTGAATTCTCCTTGTTCTAGAAAATCAAGAAAAACACTCTTCTGTCAAAATGTTTGCATGCAGATGTGTTTTGAATATTGAATCACAATATGGCCCGGCTACATATCAGCTGTATACTATTTAAGAAGACTATTCTTTCGAACATGACCAAAGTTACAATAGATCTGCGCCAAATTTTAAGCCTGCAAAATCAAAATTTGATTTGTGATAAACCGGCGTGTTCACGATTTTAGCATAATAGCAGCCATGTTAGTTATTGAGTTTTGCAGGTCGAGTCCAATGCATAGACTTGCATTTGGAGCCGCTCCGTGCGTTGGCCGGGCAAATTATTTGTCGTTTGCAGGGGTGGGCAAAATACTCCTTCAAAATGCAAAATACAAAATAGTATTTGTGTTTTGTATTTTGAGCGCAGAAATGGCAAAGTATTTTGTATTTGTATTTTAGGTGAGAAAGTATTTTGTATTTTGTATTTTCGAAAAACTTGCCTTAATCAAAAGTATTTAGAATACTTTCCAAAATATAAAATACTTTTGCTACGTGCACCGAAAGCATTGGTAGTTTGAACAACTTCCCTATCGTTTGCATGGCTTTTATTGAATTTAACACACCGATTACATCTTCTGGTCCGGTGGAAAGAATGTTCAATTACTTTTGCTACGTGCACTGAAATCATTGGTAGTTTGAACAACTTCATTATCGTTTGCATGGCTTTTATTGAATTTAACACACCGATTACATCTTCTGGTCCGGTGGAAAGAATGTTCAATTGCCGTAAATTACCTATTAGAAGCTTAAAATCGACACCTCGAGGCGGGGCTTGCATTAGGGCAGGCGCTTGTATTAAGGCAGGGTCTTCTACTCCTAGAATTCATCCACAGACTGGGCTTCTGTTGGGGGGCGGGGCTTCTATTAGTTCATTTACGGTATTCTACAATTATTTTATCACCAAAAAAGAGCTCTCAGTGACAAAAAGTTAGAGAAATCAACACTTTTGAAATTAAATGCCTATTAGCGCTATTTCTTTTTAGTATTTTTCTTAGTTCTTTTTTGTCTTTTAAATAAGTCATACACAGAAAAAAATTGGTGGTGCTAAAAGTATTTTGTATTTTGTAAAAGATATTTCAAATACAGTATTTTGTATTTTGATGTCAGTGCCCAATTTCAAAGTATTTTGTGTTTTGCCAGAGCCTTTGGTATAGTATTTTGCACTTGTACTTTGGTCTAGCTCGGAAAGTATTTTGTATTTGTATTTTGAGATTAGAGTATTTTGCCCACCTCTGGTCGTTTGCCATGTCACTGCAAATACTGCGCTCCAATTGCTAAACTGAATCAAATCAAAAGCATCCCGTGGCATCACTAAGTTCAAAATTTGACGCGAGCCCTATACGATAAGAGTTAAATTTCAAAAAATCTCCAAAATCTGAGTTGGAATTTTGGCAGGCATTTTGCGAAGTATGGGCGCAAGTCGTAACCCACAACACAACACATGACCTAGGTTGCAATTTTAGAAGTTGGTGAAGAAGGTGACACATGACACGCGAGCACATGGCCCGTGAGTTTTAGATTTGACTCGTGACCCGTGACTCGTAAACTTTGGTCTTTTTGCCCAGAATGGTCTCCGCCTAAGCGGCGAAATGTGGTGAGACCTTATTGTTAGTGCCACAGAGTTCTAACTACTTTTAGTTATCTCAGTAATTCGGTGCGCCGAGGCTTATTCGTACTTGCAATTAATTTTGAAGGTGTAATAAATGTAAAGTTACTTTTCTTTCTTTTGACCCTCGTCGTATCTTTGTAACACTATTCTCAGCATCGTATTAGATTGGAGTTTAGGATCCATCGTGTAATTCTTCATCACGATAAGTTTTCTTCAAATTTGGGTTTGATCTGCGTGTTTGAAGTCGAATGTGTTGTTAATAGAGAGTTTCGTGAAGGGAAACCATGACGTTCAATTAGCTGCGTTGCTATCTGCATAATAACATCATATATAAAAGTGGTAATTAGTTCAGTAGTATAATACCTTTTCTAATCACGCACTTTACGCTTTGAGTTTTGGCCAAGAAATGCGCCTATGAAATACAAATATAATTGATCCCCTCCATGCAGTGTGTCGGAGATACTCAATTAATAAAACACTGGAGCAGCTCAATTCAACGATAGGTTTACTACGGAAATTTATTGTCACCGGTGCGGTTGCATGTAATAGCCATTAATGGTATTCAGTTGGATTAGAATCAAGTGAAATGGAAATGACCGGTCGAAGGGAGCAGAGATTTGAGACTTGCCGCGCAAATCCACATTCTCGCCACTTGTGCACTTTAACGGGCCTGGAAGGGGCAGGGAAGGCTTCGGCTATATACATGAAGGTTAAATTCCACCTTCGAGTGCTCTTAGGCATTAGGCAATGAATTTGTTCAGGTAGGTTAGGTGGGTTTCCTTTCTCCCAATATAAGGATTACATCACATTGTTGCAATGTGCTCAAAGCAATGTAATTTTCACAACCTTAACATGTTTGCTTTCCTTTGCCTTTGTAGTCAGTGGTATTACTGGAGAAAAATGCATAAAATATTTATTATATTATGTTATAATTTGTTTCCATTTCCGCTTAGTCATGACCCGTGACCCGTCATACGAATTAGGTTACAATTTTTGGAGCTTTTGGTGACCCATGACTATTGTGAGTCTTAGGTTTGACTCATGCCCTGCGACTCGTAAGCCATGGATTTTTTGCCCCGAATGGTATCCGCCTACGCCGCGTGTGGTGAGGCCTTAGTGTTCGGGAATGGAGTTCTAATTGCTTTTAATTCTATTAGTAATTCGGCGCGAAGAGGTCTATTCGTGCCTGCAATTAATTTTGCAAGTGTAACAAATGTAAATTTACTTTTTTTCTTTTGACCCCCATCGCGTCGTAACACTATTCTCAGCACCGCATTAGATTGAAGTTTACGACCCGCCGAGTAATTCTGCATCACGACAGGTTGTAACAAACTTGAGTATGGATCTTTGTATTTGAATTCAAAGATGCATTTAATGGCGAGTTTTATGGGCAACAAGCACGTGCAATTTGCTGCGTGGCTTGCAAAATAACAACATATATAAAAGTAGTAATTAGCAATCAATATTATTATACCATTTCTAATTTTGCACTTTCCGCTTTCTGGTTTGGCCAAGAAGTCCGTCCATGCAATACATGTAATGGATTTCTTCCCTGCAGTGTGTCAGAGATTTTCAATTTATAAAAAACGCTCAGGAGCTTAATTCAATGTTAATCCAGCAAATGCAGACCTAGTGCCACCGGTTCTCTGTAATAGCCATTAATGGTATTCAGATGAATTAAAATAAAGTGAAATGGAATTTAACACGTGAAAGGAACAGAGCTGGGAGACATGCCGTGCAAATCCACATTATAGCCATTTGTACAATTTAAGGGGCTTAAAAAGGGCATGGAAGGCATCGGCTATATATGTGCCTTAAAATCAATCTTCAAGTGTCCTCTGGCAATGAAATTGTGCAAGTAGGCCGCCTTCCTTTCCTCCAAAATAAGAATTACATCACATTTGTTATTGTTGTCTCGGGCAACAATGAACGGACCTAATCCAGTGGCTAGAATCCTCACGTTCAATAAACCCACTTCACTCGCTCATCGCCTCATATGACTTTTATTTCTACTTGCTTACTTTCTTACAATGCTCGGCCTACAACTAGTTAGTTGACGTTGACTGAGTTTTACCCTCGATGATCCTTGGGGTCGTCCTTTGGGGCACTTCCTGAAGATCACTCTGGTCGGGCTTGTACGTTCCTCGAGCAAGGTTGGATTTACTCTGTCTTCTTTTTTCTGCCTGGTTCTCTCTTCCAGTTCTTCCGCCTTCTTCGTTGTTTTTTTTTGTATATCTATTTTTGGCGGCTTTTGCCTCCTGGGTTATCTGATCAGGTTGCTCTCCTTATATGGTGTGGGGTTGGTGGTCGGGTTGCTTCTTCGAAGGGGTGGCTTTAGGGCTGCGCTTTCTGTGTGTGAGTTCGCACGGATTCACATCCACCCCGGGTAGAGCTGAGGAGAAAGCTGCTTTTACTCAGGAAGAATGTTGACAGTGCTTCTTGGTAGGGAGAAAGTCAAGCTAGGGAACAGTTGTTGAAAACATAGTGGAGCATGGCAAGGTGGCAAATAGTTGCAGACGCACTTGCGGGCATCCGTTGTAGAGCGGATCGACATGCGTGGCGAGGAACACAGGAAGTGTGTGCGTGCGAGTACCGCTAAAGTGGGAACTTGTATTTTTTGCTCTGCCGATTTTTTGATACTATTTTAATTCAGGCCTAGGCAGTAGGTTCAACGGCACAACTTATGCTAGGTTTTTAGTCGCAAATTATCATTGGAGCCGTGTATTTTGAAGTCATCATTCGTGCAAGGCATTATTGTAAGAGCAGCAATGAACTGGGAGGGTGTGAATTTTGGAGAATTAATAATTAAACCGGAGCCGGAAGTGATTGAGATTGAGGAAGATCCGGAAGTTGCCGCAGTAATACCGCCGTGCCAGGAGTTGACATTGCCTAATGGGTCAATACCAGGTGCTGCGGCCGAAAATGAAGAGAGTTTGGTAGTAGAGCAAGTCCGGCAAGCGTGGTCCGATTTTACTCCGAGGGAAGTTTATTCACGGGAATGGAGATTTCGCGCGTGCAAGGCGCAAGTGGGGGCGGGCTGGAATTCGTGTGGAAGAAGAGATGCCCGGGGAACTGGGCTCCGAGGTGGCGAGACGGGAGGAGGTTTACCCTTCCGGGATCTGCGCATGGAAGGAAATGCGAAATCTTTGAAGACTGGTCCGCAAATTTGCAGGGTGGGAAGAAAGGCACGTGCCAAGGATTATCTTCGCATGAAGAACAATTGGACTGCCGAGACGAACCATGTGCCTGCCCCCTCCTGACAGCTCTGGACAGGTCGCCGAAAAATTATCCTGAGTAAGGAGGATGTGTTTCCCTTAACCCTGGCTGGTCACGAGCTTCAAGATTATTCGGTGTTTCCGGTTGGATATTGGGTTTGGATCAAAGGCGGTGCTCGTGGGGGTGAGCGGACTGTGGCTTTGCTTTTTGATTCCTTTTATATAAAGATGACCCTGCTTTTGGCTTTTTATTTGTAGGAGTGCTCGAGTCAGGGAGATTCGCCGGCATTGTCATAATAACTGGCCGCTTTACTTTCTAGAAAGGGTGGGGAAAAAGCGGACCAAAGTGTGGTATAATGAATGCGTTGTTGTTTCGAGTTGCATGTAATGGATTTACTGAAGAAATGAAATTGCCTGAATCTCTCTTTGTTTCGATTTTATTGTAGTTGTCCGTTTGTGAGCAGTCAACTGTCTTGGTTTGATACGTTCAAAGTGGTTGTGAAGGCCAACTTGAACAAAGACGCCAAATCTCAGATTTGTGAGGTATACTTTTTCGTAGTTTGTTGTTTTTGTTTGTAAACTTGTGAGTACAACAAATTGCAACGGTTTTGTTTGACATTTACAGGCTATAGTGGACTGTTATAAACGTCTGGTGGGCGACCAGTTGTCGTGGGTGGCGCGGAAGCAACGACTTTCTTCGCAGGCATGGAGGTTGGAGTGTGACCCCTGGCCTGCAAGTCTTAATCCATATGTTCGCCTTTGCCGAATGACCGAGATTCCGTCGTCTGGACAACGTCAGTCGTGTGCAGGCATGGAGGTTGGAGTGTGACCCCTGGCCTGCAAGTCTTAATCCATATGTTCGCCTTTGCCGAATGACCGAGATTCCGTCGTCTGGACAACGTCAGTCATGAGGTTGTTGAAGTAAAATTAATCCGGTAGCAGTATAATAAAGATTGAGAAGGTTGTTCAACTAAACGCGCAGAGAGATGTAGATTCTGAGCTGCTGAATGGCTTGCGAGTAGTACTACAGACTCGCGAAAGTATATTGGCAAGAGCAATGATGATTGAATTGTTTAAATGAAGTAAAGAAGCTGATGAGACGAAATGGAAGTTGTTGTTTGCACTATTTGTTTTATTTTGCACACAAAGCTGCAGCATAGGGCTAAGTGTAACATAACTGCCCGTTTTTGCTGTAAATGTTAGTTTGGCCTTATTTTAATCGTTTTCGTTGTTAGTACGCCTAATCCTAAGTACCACACGTTTTCTAAGTATACTACGTTATTTCACTGCTTGGGTCAGGGTTCCTATAGTTTTAATTACTGTACAACTATTCATGCATTATGTATATGTATAATTACAAGCTTTTGCTTTTAGGAAAGGTTACAGTAGGCGGGGTTCAAGGTTTACTATATGTCAACATTCTGGACTTATAAGATTAGGGGTTGGCCTAGCCATAGATTTGACAACAACTTAACTACCTGGCTTGACCTTAATATGCAATATTTGCGTTCTAACCATATTTTGAATAACATCATTCCTTTTTGGTTTAATCTTTATGATTTTAACTAAGCTATTATTTGCCTATACATATTTTGTTTCATTCATATTGCTATTTGGTTTAATCTTTTACACTGCTGAATTTAAGGAGTACCTTAAGTAATGCTAAAGGGCAAATAAAGAACATTATGGTTACTCTACCGCGATTTTTATTATTCACGGAGTAGGGTTTGTAGAAGAGTTTGACGTGCTGTGTGACGGGACCAGACTGAAAGTTTGAACCGGGTGTGATTGTGGACTGTACAGGTTTTGCCTGGGAAAGAGAAAGTAAACATTAATTGCATGCTTGCTTTGGTTTTGCTTTCGGCTACTCATACCCCAAATTGTCTTCATCGGACTCATATATTAATTAACAATGTTAAGCGCGAATAAGCACGCATTTTGTTTTAAATTGCGCATATAGGAAGTTTTAAATGGTACCAAGGAATTGGAACTCATAAATGGGCAAGATTAATTACTGTGACACAAAAAGGAAAGATGATGAAGTTAGAAAAAAATAAACCAAACGCTGGCGCGCTCCTGTCATTTAATCAAGTTAACTTTTACGACATTGAGTAATAAACTAAAGTGTTTAAATTGAATTAAATTGAACGAGGAGTCTTTGCGCTTATGCTTTCATAGAGATTTTGGTGAAGCGACAATTTACTTTGAAGATTTGTGTTCTAATTTTGTTCTTGAATTGGCCGCTGATTTTTTGTTAATCACCGCAAGCCAGGTTAAGCTTTAGACCTGGTGTCATGGCCACAGGAGGAGTAAGTGACAGTTGGGTATATTAGTGCGCAAGCTCTTTTAGTTTGTGTAGAGCGTTCGGAACGGATTAATTTACCATTAGTCAGGCAAAATAGATGTCATCATTTGAGGTGAGATTGGGGACGCCGGGAAGAGCTTCGTAAAAGACCCAATTGTCTCCTAGGTATTGAATATACGCATAGCTGATTCCTAATTTTTTATCCCTTTGGGCCTGTTTCTGCCTGATTCTGATTTTTTGGTCATGGAGATGTTCCTGTCTTTCCATTGCCTCTTCATCATTAAAGTTTCTACAAATACTGCCTGCGGGTGACAAATGCATGGTGAGGGTAAATGAGTGTTTATAGTTAAGGAAGTCCTGACGCATGTACACAGTGTCTTCCACACTGACTTCGTAAAGACGAGGGAACAACTGTATTGGGCAATGTGTCCAAATCGTGTCAATCAAATAATTGAATGGCGACATAAATTCGTGATTGTTATTGAGTGGACGGCGTGCGTAATGGCCATATCGTATATTGATTGTCTCGATGTTGGGCATTTTGGCCAACACTTGAAACAAAATGTGCAAATCGCGCATTTTTTCCCACATGAACTGAACAGACCACGTGCATTCCCTTGCCCACTGGGTGATGCTAGTCGGGGATTGGCTGAGCTGGTTTAAAGAGAACGGCATGGAGAAAATTTCCCAATGGAATCGTAATTTCATAAATTTCTCTTCGGGACACGGATAGACTCGTCCACAAATGCTTGGACGGAAGTTGTATCTTGTATCTTCGAAATCGAAATCGGCATTTAGTCGGTGGCCTTGATTAGTATTCCAGCAATGCCGCCGCTCTTCTTTGTTCCAGTCTGCTTCGGGTATTTGTTTTGCTATTTGTCGAAACTGTTCAGCTGCCGTAGTCCACCTTGCTATGGCTCTGTGTATTTCATAATGACATTCTTCAGGTAGTACGCACAACATTTGTTTCAACTCCGAGTGCGGTAAGTATTCACATATCTGCCGCAGCACCAACTTATTGGTGAAAATGGTCACTACTAGTGGTGGTGTGTATCGAGCCACAATTTTTGATCTGGCCAGTCTGCGTATGTTAATAATACTAGTGACCAAGGTAGGGAATGCGCCTTTTATTTGTGGTTCAGGCCTTTCTTGGTGGTCTAGATCTAGTTGTCTCATCACTAAACATGTGCTGGATTGCTTTGTTGTGAAAGTCAAGTACTGGTATTGGTAATGAGACTTGCACGGTTTCTGATTGAGCACTAAATTTCTAAATCTAAATCTCTAAAAACTAGATTGATGCTGAGGTTATTTCTTGCTCATTTTGCATTAAGCTTGACCTTAAATCCATTTGTCGGTCTGCCTGAGCTAGATTTCTATTTCCGAACTGCGTAAGTGGGTTTTAAGTAGTTTGGCGAATCAGCGCCTCCATTCCTAGTTTATTGGGCGCCTTGCCAATGTGTATACAAAGGCAAGGATGCGCTTTGAGCAGGCCTAGTGTATTGAGAATAGGAACTGGATGCACAACATTGCTTCCATTAAAATTGTAGGTTCGGGAAACGGTTACCTCTGTTAACGGCCGTCAATTTTTTTTTTTTTTTTAAGAATATACCGGACAACACAGTTGATTGAAGATTAAAATGACTAACGGTCAAAGCTAAGAATTCCCAGGATTTCCTTATTTGGGGCCGACCAACGCTTTTCCGACTTTTCTTGTAACCTTCAGTTAATTTACAATGAGATACCTCTGTGGCCACCTTGGAAGTGTCTCTTTTGCAAATGGTATTACTGTAGTTCCAGGTATTTGTAAAATCATATCACTTTATGTTTCTAGTATTGGACTTTTCTTTTGGAGAAAGCATGGGGAAAGCTGGCAGGGGCTTTTACTGCTCAATGGTCAAACCGTTAGGAATGAAGTGTGGCAATTGTGGGGAATTGGTAATATATTAAGCAAAAATACATTACCTTGCTCAGGCGAAATAGATTAAGTCATATTCAGTGCATGGTCTGCCGTCGAGGCGTTTATAAAGGCCCGCAGGAGCCATAATCATCTCCACTCGGGCTCGTTTCAACCCGTTCTTCCTGTCCTTTATTATTTGCCTTCTTTCTTTGTGCTGTTTGTGATAACGTATACGCTCATCTTTGTCCATATGACTATCTGTACGATCATTATAGTGATGACAAATGCTCCATGTGGAGGTTAGTCGCACGTTTAAAACAAATTGATTGTGGATGTTACTTTGGGATTGGCGAAAATAAACGTAGCATCCAATCGCTATTTCGTGTAGTCTGGGGTATTTACTTACTGGGCACTGGTCCCATATTGGATTTACTAAGTAGTGTAGCGGTGTTAATTCGTCGCCGGTGTCGTCCATTCGGTCTATTGCTAATTCAATATTGACCGATTCCACGTTAGGAAATTGCTTTAGTATATTGAATAAAGCATTGTTGCAATATTCGTTGTCCCAGGTAATGGTGACGGCCCACACGCACAGTCTTGCCCACAGATCGATTGCTTGAGGGGTTTGATCAAGTTGATTCAGTGAGAACGGCATAGAGAAAGTTTCTTCTGGTGGGCCATAAATGAATCTGGACTCCGGGCAAGGGTGAGCTCTGGTGCATGAGGCCGGTCTGAATCGCCACGGTATGACCCCACCAAGTTGTTCTATATGTGTTTCCATTCGATTTGATTGATTAAAATTTATGAAATGTCGCCTTTCTTCCCAGCTGAGATTCGCTGCCGGTGCTTTGAGTGTTACTGACTTGAATTGTGTAGCAGCTGCTTGCCATTTTGTAATTGAATTTAGCACTATTGGGACGTCACATTGTTTGACCACTTTGTGAAATTGGTGGAGGTCTTGTAATGGCAAGTATCCACAAATATTTCTGAGTATTAGTGCGTTGCAAAAAATAGCCTTTGTAAGTGGTGAAGTTGTCCTTTTTCTTCTTTGAACTCGGCGAATTGTTATGAAAAGACAGCTCACAGTATAAATTGTCATAATTACGAAACTAAGATAGCTACGGAGGCGATTGTGACCGTGTTGCTCTGATCTGAGTTACCAGAATGCTACGAGGCGTCCGTATCAATGGGAAATCTGCAGGCTTGATTTTGAGCCAACTGTAAGCTTTTTTAACCCGCCCAGCCGTGGGTTTAATTGGCGGCATAGTCCTCGGTATTTGTGAGGACAAGTTAAAAAAAAATCGTATGGTTCTTCGGGACTGGACTGATTATTAACATTTTAAGTGAAGCCTGTCGTGCAACATGTATTGTTGTAAAAATTAGCTTTTCCCTCGTATTTTTTTTGGGTGGGAAAGCGGGTGCTTGCCGTCTGTTCCGTGGAGGAAAGCGAGAAGCATTCACTAGACCTTTCTTTTGAGGGAGTGCTGGGGTGTTTTAACAACTAAGATTTGGCCATACAGTAGTATTTACGCAGTGTAAATCCGTTTTTTCTTCATAAACTGGCTTTCTGGCTGATTTGAGTATTACCTTTGTTTTTGCGCGCATTTCCAATGAACTGGCTGTTTTGTTGTAAGCTAAAAAAAAAACTTGCTCCGCGTGCCAAGTGGGACTAGCTGTTGGGCTTAAAAGGCAACTCTCGTATGTTTATCGGGTTCGGGTTCCGGAAATTATTTTTGGCATCTGCCCGGTTTTTTGTGAGCGGGAAATATGCCAAGGTCGTCTGAGCATTTTTGTTGTAATCCTTGTTTTTCGGAGTTTTGCTAGTGTTAACATAGTGTGCCACTGTTGGCGTAATGGCCCAGAGATTCTATTTATGTAACCGGTTTGTGTGTGAACGTCCGTGTCGGATTGAAATAAAATTTCTACACTACGCATAGTGAAGCTGAAGGCATTTTTTGCTGGGAAGAAGGAAAAAGAGACGCTTTTTGCAAAATTAAAAATATTAACTTTAAATAGCGTTCATTTTGTAGGAACGGCGGCAACATATGTTTTGCAAAAGGCGCCTTTTGTTCCCGATGTTTGAAGCGGACTTTCAAATTGTGACACACTTTTTGTAATCGAGCTGTTGCAAAAATTCTTTTTGCTCAACGAACCACCTGGGGTTGCCACGAGAGCCAAGACGAATAAGCGGTGGTCGGTAATTAACTAAATAAATGTATTTATTTTGAATGAGGTATAATATTCTTTGGGAGTGGGTGCCCAGAAAAATGATTGAGCTTTGAACTAAAAAAGAAATGAGGGAAACGAGGAGGTTTTTCTTTTTGTTTTTGGGTTCAGAGTAAACTTTACCCTTGCCCATGTTTACTTGAAACCCTGGATAAACGGACTTATAGAGACATTAAATTAAAAGTGAATGATAGAAGGCTAATTACCTTTGGACAAGAATTTCTGGCTCATTGTGAGATTAAAAAAAATTTTTTGAAGTATGTAGCCAACTGCTTAACGCACGCGGCTCCACCTGTTGTTTTTTTTTTGTTTTTTGCGGTCTTAACTCCCAGGGGTAGGTCTAAATCTGGCGGGGTATGACTTGAGGTGGCGCTGCGTGTCAATCTTTTGGCTATACGGAATTAGTGCACATGGCACCCGTAAACTCAATTTGAAAGGAAAAGTTAACTTTAATATCGTAAGGGGAAGCAATGATTGTAGTAGGGATTTATATGAACCTAAGATGGTTCGGTCTGCCTGTGACGAAATGAATCATGTTTGTTTGACGGCAAAATAAAATAAAATAAGAAATGACAAAACATGGGAATTAGATTGCTGCCGGCAATTCCTCAGGTGTCCTAGGATGTATGATTTTTGGGTGGATGAATTAAATTTTGATAGCGTGGGAAGGGGTACTTGGTGATTGAGTCTAGGCATCCTCTCATTGTCTTCTTTTCTTTTTCTAGATTCCTGACCCATCTAACCCGTGCTCACGCTAAGCCAGTTTTTCCTACATGGTTTTGCCTCGTCTGCAAATGCAAGAGCCAGTTGTAACGACTGAAGTAAATTCGAAGTGATGTATTGAACACAGACAGATTGCTAGTCATACTTTAAATTATTTAGGTCAGTTCGATTGCCGTAGGAGAGTCAGGATGTAACATTGCTGCAGGGTCTCCCTTGACTGTGACTACCTCGCGCCCTACAGCCTCGTGTAATGGGAGTTCCTCGCTTATGTCTTAATAACAATGGTTCGGCTGTGCAGAATTCTTTGGCGGTAGCTGAGACACCTCGAGCAATGCTACAATTGGATGTTTCCGAGCAGGAAGTTACATCAACGTTGGGGTACAACGACCAAGTCAATTTAAGTGGTGAAATTGATTGGGCTTTGAATAATCCGAACTTCAGTATTGACATGGCACTCTTGCTTGATGAGGATTTTGATTTTGAAGTTGAAAAAATTTTAGAAAAGAGGCTAGAGGAGGATGGATCTCCAATGTACCTGATAAAGTGGCGGGGCTACGATGAGTAAGCGTGGCGCCGGCCTATCTGCGTGCTCTCTTAGTCTCTCAGCACCTGGTTTATGCTTTTTGTAAAGGTGCGACAATACCTGGGAGCCCGAGGCAAATCTTCATTCTTGTCTCGATTTGCTACTTACTTTTGAACAAGATCTAGTGGAAAGGCAGGGAGCGGGTGTTGCTTATCACATACAAATGAATAGGGCCCGGACACGACGAGTGCGGGTGAGGGGGAAATTAAAACTGAGATATTCAATTATCATTTTTGAAAAGGGGTCAAACTTTCATGCTAGAATTGGTCGCGTTTCTTGTATTTCTAGGCGAAGATTCCGGGCATACTAGCGGAAATTGAGCCAATGAGCCCTCCAAAGCGTGTTACGGCTAAACGATCCTTACAGCCCATGCTTACGGTTGCAAAAAGGATTCGTTTAACAGCAAAGTTAGGTGTACTGGCCGTCCTAGGGAAGCGGAAAAATGGACGTTACACCGAATACTTGGCTCGACTTGCTGAGGCGTCGTATGTGATCCTATTTGTTTCTTTCTTTTTTTTTCTTAATGGTGTTTGTCCCCTTCACTTGTTAAGCTAAGGTTGTTTGAATAGGTATCAATGGCTACGGCCGTTTCAAGGGGACTTTGTGCCCTTATTGGACTTTTATAACTGGGCTGACGGCCGGCTCTGGTACACGTGTGACCATGGGTTGCCAACCCCACCATCAGCGAGTTTTTGTCTAATAAAGGACTGCTCTGAAGGACAATGTTGTTTAATGTGTGAAGAATCTAAAGATTTTGTATCAAAAGACAACAACAATGGTGGTCATGACAAGGAAAGGTACCTTGTCTTTGTGATGATTATGTCTTCTTTGATGCTTTTGCTAGGAAGTATTATTGTAGGATGTAAATTATGGCCTGGCTTGACTTTATAGGGCAACTGTGACGAATGCGTCTGACGGTCTGCCCGGTGCTTCCAGTCCTTTGCTGGCTTTACCAGACTGCCTAAGCAGGCCGGGACCCTCCGGGAAAGTGTACCGGATTCAATATGGAGTAGGAAGCCATACTATTGTGTCGAGGTGAGTTTTATGAGTATTTTAAACTTGGTATTTGCATCTATGCTATGCTTGTGCGTATCATGATTACGTAGGGTGAACAAGCGGCTCCCTGGCATTGTGTTGACGGACCCGGCCGCGGAGAAGACAAAACTGTCGTCAGGCTCAGTTTTGGTTCGACATTTAGCATTGGTGAACACATTATACGATGTGTTCGGAGGATACACTACTGGGAACCTACGACCAAGTACAATGGCTCAAGTCTTGCCACTGATGGACGCTGCCATTTTCGTTCCTGACGGTCTAGCAACAGTGAATCTGCAGCCTAAAATAATGACTCGGGTTATGGCCTGGGTGGGGGTATCGTCCAATGGATGTGGAGACCTGGCTGGAAGAATTCTGCTACCAGAATTAATGACTAGCAGCTGAGTGTTTTGCTTTTGCTATTCTTAATTTGATTTGTAAAAATTGAGCGGGCGCCCAGGTGCTTTAATTGACTTTGAAATTGACGTGCGAGTCAGATGATCTGACCTTCGTATTGAATTAACTGTTGAAAATTGAACTGTCAATCAGATGGTCTGACTTTCGAGCTTAATTAACTTTTGAAAATTGAACTGTCAATCAGACGGTCTGACTTTCGAATTTAATTAACTTTTGAAAATTGAACTGTCAATCAGATGGTCTGACTTTCAAATTTAATTAACTTTTGAAAATTGAACTGTCAAGCGGATGGTCTGACTTTCGAATTTAATTAACTTTTGAAAATTTTTATTATAGGTCTGGTACGCTCATTGCCGAGCCATGTCGCATGCCTTGCGCCCACTTCATTAGCAGCCATGCTAACAGTAACACGCTCGGTTGCAGCCGTTGCTGTGCGGCGCCGGTCGTTCATGTGCGTGGCTTGTTCAAAGGAGTTTGCACATAGTGCCAACAGGCGTCGCCACTACGCGTCGTCTCGATGCACAGATGTATATTTAGCCTTAAGGTAAGATCTCTTCAGTATCATTACCTATCTCAAGTTGCTGGTCTGGGGCTAACCTCTTTTGGTTCAAACAGGCAGGGTGAAGATTCATGTCAGGATTAGTGTCAATTGCTGATGACAGTTTCTTATATTTTAAAATGCTAATGATGTTTTGATTGATCAAAATAAACAATAAGAAGCTGCAATTTGTTTAGTATACTTGATCAGACTGCTTATTTGTTTGTACAGAAGGGATATAACTCTATCGATAATATCAAATGGCATCGCTAGTTGTTTGTTGGGTACGTACCTTTAATTTTTGTAGGGCTGGCTGTCCGAATTGATGGGTGGCGGGTGGACTCTTCAGGGTGGACTAACTGCGTTAGGGCTCTTACAAGTTCGAGGACCCAAGTCAGAAGGCTTTGTCTGCCGGTGAAGGAAAGCAATGATGCTACGTGCGCACTGTTTAAATTCATATAGGCTTTTCCCGTGGTTTTGGATGGCGTTATTGGCGTCTGTTTGGATGAAAGAACGTAGCCGATTGACGTCTGTTGTTTGTCGGTAGGTCAGTGTTGAAGAATGGGGTCGTCGACCCATATTTTGAATAAAAATGCGAAATTGGTAAGCCAGTCTTTGTAGACGTGGGATAGGTAAGGGCTGGATAAGTTTTGAGACCTCGTATGTAAGGTGTTCGATGCGTTGATGTACTTCCAATTTTTCTGGTAGCCGGGTGATCCATTGCGAGGCGTATTGACTTGAGGGTGACATGTTAGATTCGGACTTTGCGTCTGTAGGCTTCAGATTTCTAACAATTGTAACGTATCAAAGGATAATCTGGAAGCATGGCTCTGATGTTAACTGGGTGACAGGAGAAACAGGAATAGGTCAGGAAATCAGTGAGTGATCAGTTACCCCCAGAATTCGTCCGAGCTAGTATCATTAGAGCTGCCGGAGCTAGACGCGCCGGAGTTGTACTCTAAGCGGCGCCATCTTTTGTATTCGGCGGCCAGTTGATTATATTGATGACATTGACACCGTGAAGGTGTGGACTTGCTGAACATGATAAAATGCTTGCCAATATGGAAAGCGTGCCAGTGTATAGTTATTGTGTGTAGGTATCGTAAAGTTGTTTCTGAATTACTTGTCAAAATGGGAAAAATAATTTCTTGCAGTAGGGTCTGTTTCTCGGTTTTATCTGCTACTTCAGCCCATGTCACTATTGGGTGGGTCGGGGGCAAAATTATAGACAATGACTCCAGTTGCGTCAGTGTTTGGATATGGGCTCTGGTTAATTGCCAATACGGGGATGGTCCTGTATAATGGGCTTCAGCTGTCCATATTGTAGACCGAGCCATGTTGCGAATTTCACCGTCGGTTGAATTTAGTGTTCGTAGCGGCAAGTTCAAATATCGTATGCTGCTGGGTTTTATAAAGGGTACATGGTCGTATGGGTTGGTGTGGATTTTAGTTATGATCCTTTTGGTTTGTTTGGTGTCAAAGCATCCTAAGTGTGTCGCATAAGTCGTGACGCACCAGTAATGTTCTTTCTTGAAAATGGTCAGAAATCTGTCAGCTCTAACTCTCCAGATATCAATTATTTGAGCTACTAGGTCTCGTTTTGTGGCTGCAAGCACAACAAACATAGTCTCCAAGTCATGTAGTGTAAGCTCCTGAAGTATGGTTTGCAACAGTAGGTCATTGTTAAGGACTTCATTGGGTAGGCTGAGTCCGCGTTGTTGATCTGGTTGCTTCGCATTGGTTGCCTCCATACTGAATAGTTGAGTTGACTGTGGTTAACATGATAACTTTGTGTTATTTTTGAGTGGTGACCGGGCTCGAATAACCGGTTTGAATTGTTGTATGGACTATTGAGGTAGGGTGTTTAGGATAGGGTCGGGGATAGGCCAGTATAGTGAAATTTATGAGCTATTGAAAACTTGACGGGGTAGGTCCGGAGCGTGCTTTTGGCCTGGCGTTCTTGGCCGGGTTGCTTCCATCGTTGGTACTTGTTTTGTATGTTGTCACAAAAACTTTGTCTTATTGCAGTTTGTTGATAAATTTACAAAACAGTGGTTTGGATGGTCCTGGTTGTGCTGTCAATAGGAACTTAAAGAGACCATAAGCGAAAGATTTAAACCTTTTGGTGTTATAGTGTGCATTGAGTATTGATTCAGACAAGAAGCAGTTTAAATGGTTCACTAGGAGCTCCTTTGTAGCAAATAACTGGTAATCAGTTGAAGTTGAAGTGTAGTGAAGTGTTTGTTGAGCTACTATCCAATGCTCTAATTGAGCAGCAATTTGTTGAGCTTCCTGCAGAGTAAACAACTCGGTAAAGTACTGGATTTGCCAACTGAGGAAGTTGAGTTGTTGTTTAGGGCTAATATGTTGTGGTAAATCACGTTTGAAAATTGTAAACAATTTGTTGACTGCCTGGTGCTCTGGTGGTATTGATGTTTTTTCTTTGGTTGAGGAATTACCGCTTTTCTGACCTGGCATGATGCGTCAGGGGGTAGTCTGGGTAGTTTATTGAATGGGGTGTCGGGGCTTTCATCGGGTTTTTCATCAACTAGGTAGCAAAGGTGACCTGTGTGGTCAGTAAACATAAGGAAATGTGAAACTGAGATATATAAAGGGAGAAAAAAAATCGGCGTGTTTGTGGTAGTGAGAAGGTTTAAATGGTAGTTGTTGATGTGCAGTTTAAGTAGTTTGTCGCAACGGGGGGGGGGGGGGTGTGGTTTCTGCAAAACGGTGACGGGGGTGGATTTCTTGGTGATGACAAGGGCGGATCCAGAATTGACCCGGTCCTTGACGCCTTCATTTTTTTAGTAGAAATAGCTTCTTCTCCTGATATTTCAACTGGCCTCTTGTTGTTAGTTAGTGTGTTCTCATCCGGGTATCGCCATTGTTCTTGATTAGGTGAATAGCTTGTTCCTTGGGAGGGTCTGGGTGTTTGGTTGTGCTGACCGGTGGGTGGTGTCCAATACGGTGGGATTAAGGGGGAGGGCTGTACTGGTTGTTTTGAGAGAAGGTAGTGTACTTGTCTTTTCAGCATTCTAATCTCTGCAGCCAGGAAGGCCATGTCTCGTGTAATTTTACTGATGGGTTGATTAATGTGCGTTAAGTGAGCATCTTGTGGCGCTCGGGTTTGGATAGTGACTGAGTGTTGCGAAGATGCAGACATTTTTTTGGGTTCTGACTTGGAAGAGGTTTCTAGAATAGGAGACAGAGTATAAGCTTAAATGTAGCAGCGTTAATGTAGATGGTAACTGTAGTAGCGTGGCTATCGGGGTGTAGCTTATTTATTATATCTGCAAATATCGTATTGTGACACTAAAATGGAGACATTCCTTGAGTAATTATCAGAAAAATCATCGTAAAGTTCGGAAAACCGGCTTGTGGGTGGGATTAAGTCGCTTGCTGTCAAGAGTTCCGTATTTCTGTGATTTTTATTAAGTACTAGACGAACGAATCCAAGGCGGGAAGCGCAAAGTGGCGGGGCAGATATAGATGTAATTATAATGGCCGAGTCCAGGCAATGTAATGTCGTGTTGGATAAAGGCAGGGCTGGTGCTTGAAGAATCGCTCTTGGCAGTTGAGGGATCCATTGATTACAAGGTCATTAGACCAAAGGAGAACTCCCTGGTCGCTGGTCCGGCATGATCCGTGTTGTATTGTGCATGGGTGCTCGAATTCGACTCCCAACAGTTCAATCGTATTTCTGTCGGCCTGATTGAGGGTGAGGTTTACTTTTTGGACATGATAATTTGAGACTTGAGCATAGCTGGAGGCTAACCAGTAAAATGACGCTGTGGCCTCGTACTCGGTTCTCCAGTAATTCCATCGGTTTTGGATAAGCTTCGTACCCGCTGAATCGGTCATATGGTTTAAGATTTGCCGGCACTCGGTCTCATCTATAGGAGATGACCATGACGTCCTTTCCTCAGACTTGGCGCCAAAGAAATACATGTATGTCTCGACAGACGAGGAAATTTTGAAACATCGTACAGCCTGGGTTATTGGTCCGATAGGGTGGGATGTTCGAATATACGTAGGGACGACGGAGGCCTGATGAAATAACTCAGGTGCGCAGTCCAGGTTAGTTTCATTAGTTTGGTACATTGCTGCTATGGTCCAGAGACTAAGCTGATCAGGGTTTTGGATTGGATGAGAACTTTTAGTAATCTTGGCAAACTGTTCAGGGTTGATTTGAGGCGTGGCCGGATTAAACAGTTGATTTATTGTAGCGTCATCCAAATGCAGTACGGCCGTTGTTGTTACTGCCATTGTGCAGAGAAGAATGAAGGTATTCATGGCTATGGTTTTGAATGAAGAATTGGATAAATTAGCTTAACTGGAGTGAAAAAGGCTGTAGTTAGTATGCGTGTAGTGTGTTAGGGTAATTATTGTAGATAAGGTATACGGGTTGAGTTGGTGGGGAGCGCGACCTTTCCTAAGGGTCATAATCGCCATCCTCTGGATGGGTCCGAACGTTTCCGTACTGTAGCTGGTATAGTGCTTCTTCAGTGAACTCGGCATCTTTGTTTATGTTCGCGACGAGCGTCACGTTACTTGCTGGGTATTCAACATCGACTGGAAGTGATCCGCACGGACTTAAGTGAAATATAATGATATGCTGGGGTTCTTGGACACTGATGTCACGATGAAACTCTTCGAATTTAAGGTCTAAATTATAGATTTGAAATACTTGGAGCTCGTCTTCCAGGTCGGCCGGTACATGTGACACTAGGCGCGTTCGGGCAACTCCGAGATTTTCTCCACAAAAATGTTGACCTTCGGTGGCTGTGCTGAGGACTGTGACTCCTAGGGTCGGGCAGGTAAGCTGGGAGGGTGTCAAGAAGCACTGAGCGGCTGTCTGGCGGGTTAATTTGCATGTCGCGTTATGACGGGTGTTCCAAATAAGGGTTGAGTTGTCTACAAAGCAGTAGTTATTTTGAAATACACACTTGTGTAAGGCGTAACCGTTTTTCAAGTGGAGTTGTCCGGTCTGAGGGCTTAGTGTAAGGTTGACTTGTTCCAATCTGTAATTTACTACGGATTCAGACCAATTGTCCGTGGCGTAAAGTGTAGTTGTGTTAACGACAAAACGGTTGTTGGATTCATAATGTCCATTGTTGTTTAGCTGTAGGTCTTCTCCGTCGAGACTGGCTTTGTTATCGGCCATATAATTGCAAGCGGAACGGGTAAGTTTTTCTATTCGTGATGTTGTTTGCCAGGTAACAGGCCTATGCTGATTATAGGTTCTCGTCCAAACAGACACATGACGTGTGCAACGGTAGGCTTGAAGTGTTGACTGAGCAATTGCATTGGAGAGAAATGTGGCTGATACTGAAACTGCATTTGTGAGGGAGAATGCGCAGTTCTGGTGGTGCGTTCTAAGGTATCCTAGCTGGTATGTAGGTCCAGGGATTGTTAAGGCCGCGTTTTTGTATTCAATTTTGGTTATTTGATCTTCTGGATCCAGGAAGAACGTAAGGTTGGTGGCTGACACGAGTGGGAGGAGCAGACATAACAGTAGGTGGTGGAACATGACGTTTTAGACTAAAAGGAGATGGTGGATTAATGATATAGGTTAAAGTTGAGCTGGGCTTGCAATTAACACAGGTATTTTGATCAGGAAGGAAAATTAGGTGTTTTCATTTTGTCATTCTAACGGCTTGAATTTGCTGACGAGTCCCAGGCGAAAATTTGGTCAGGAATCGTCGTAAATCAGTGTCTCCAGAAAAACTTGTAGGGTCCATTGTGAACGTATGGCCCAGTGCAGTTCGTATTTTGACCAAGCTTGGAGTGGTTTGGCAATCTGCCCCTACTGTGAGTTCTGTGATGCGAATTTTGAGATCCGGACATATAATAGATGATTCTGACGCCAAGCAATGATCCTTGCGATAAGTTAACGGGGAGTTGTTGGTGTTGACATTATAATTATCAGAATATGAGAATATGAGAAGTCCCTTTTGAGTTGCACATTGCTTGTTGGTCACATAGCAAGGTTGAGTTTTGACAAACGGTGCAGGCGGGAGCAGTACTTCATGATTGGAAGTTAGGAGTAACGGTATTTGCTGGATCATGTAATCATGGTATGTGTATTCAAATATGTTCGGCTTTATTTGATTAGCTGGTGTCAGAACTTTCTCAAGGTCTCGATAAGGAGGATCCTTCCAGGTGGACATTGGGGGGAAGGTGTCATAAAGATTTATCGTAGCTTTTTCTGGATAGGCGGAGGATGGATGGTCCGTCATTTCAAACATTTCAACTTCTTCTGGCGTGACATGAGTATTAATGATTTGCAAGCAATCGTCATGGGTAACGTTAGCAGTGTCGTAATGTTGTCTCGTTATTAAGTGAGTGTACATTTTTGATGGTCTGATTTTGTTTTTGGCTTGTGAAGTTATATTTGTTGTTCGGACTGTTGTTGTTAGCTTGTTGCAGATGTATGCCAAGCTAGGCGACTGAGTTAGATAGTGGTCTTGAATTTGAGTGAAAATTACCCGTTGATAATCCGATTTGTTGTAAACATAATCTGGTTGTAAAGGGCATAGGTGAGCAAGTACCCATCCTTGAGATGACAGGGCATGTGGTGCGTAGAATAAGGGAGTTGCAAGGGTTATTTGAATGATCCACAATAAAGTGAAGGTAGTCGGCAAGGTTGAGGGAAGCATCTGGTAATATTGTAATTAGTTTCAGTGAGTTGATGTAAAAGCGTTTTATTTTTTTTTATTTTTTTATTTTTTTTTTTTTTTTTAGTCGTCGTAAGGGATTTCTGAGAACAGAATGGCTTGGCCAAAGGTGAGGTCTTGCAGACGTGCAGGCAAAATGGGTTGACGGATGCGTTGTCTGGTTTCAGTGCGGGGCAGAGAATTGGTGGTGTTAGTCTGCTTGTCTAACGTAAAGAACGTATTTGGTGGGGCTGATGGTAAGACAGGATACAATTGTTGTTGGCGTTCAATTGCCAGAACTGTTGTATGAATTTCCGCCGTCGTTGAAGCGGAGGTTGTGGGGTGTGGTTCCTGAGGCAACTCGTAAGGGGGTGGTGCTGGTAATAGTTCAATGCTGGTGCTAATGACCGGCTTGTTGTTCTTCCTGTTTTTGATTACCTTACAACAGAAGCCGCAGCATAAGCAAAGGCATTTTCCTAACGGTTTGTGGAAGCAACATACGAGCTTAATGACGGCTATGAAAAGTATGATTAATAATATGGCTAAGCCAAGTTGAAATAGCAGATTCTGGACTGGTGTGATCGTAATCTTTTTCAATGCTTCTGCAATCTCATGCTGCCGGAAGTTGAGCGCTTGACCCATTGCCGACTTTTTCAAAGTCTGAGTTAAGGTTGCTGAAGTTTGTGCCTGTTGCATCATTGACAACAGTGTATCTTGACCACTAAGTTGAGATGAGGAAAATATGCCTTGGGTTTGAAAAATCTGTTCCTGCAGCGGTTCTAATTTTTTGTCAAAGTGTTCTGCTGTTGGTAATAAGGGTATAGTAAATTGAGTGGATTCATTGGATAGAAGTACCGCGCCATGTGATACTGAATCAAAGTAAAACGGTGTTTGCTGGTCACACTCGATAATTTCTGGGTCATGTGTGATTTCGTGACTCATTTCCCTCATGTATCCTTGGATTTTGACATGGTCATAGATAAACGTCACAGGGTGATTCCTTGTGCAGGATGACGTAGTATTCCGGGGTAGAAAATAATACGAATGAATCGGGAGACATTGTCTAAGTTCCAGTACATCGCCCATGTTTCTTACATGATACCTGTGTTCAGGTAACAATACTCTTGTGATGAATCCGGCATTGCGCTGTTCTGCTAGGCTGATGAGCAGGTCTAACATCATTTTTTGGTTTATGCAGGTACTTCGGTGTACTTCCTGAATGGCACTAGTAATATTGTCCTTAATAATGGTATTTAAATACTGGAGGCGGCTGTTAACTTCACTGGACAAGAATAGTTTGGATTCCCTTTTTGATAATTCCGGGTTGAGTGCATAAAGCACTTCTTCCTCGGTTCCTTCAATTTTTAGGTCGGCTTTGGTAATTGCAATGTTTTTGTCCATGGTTTGTGGGTGGCGTTCTTTGGGAATGGAAAATGCCGTTGTGGATGCGATGCTACGCATAGAGTCTTTGTATGACTTTGCCCACTGCTTCATGAATTGTTTGTTGTACTCTTGAAAAGACGGGGGTCGTTTTTTCATAGGGAGGTGGGTAAGGTCGGGGTGGTTTGGTGGGGTTTTAATTGCTCCTGGTTTGGTTGCTGGATAAGCTTCATCAAGTTCTTCGTCCACGTTGGTTTTGCCTTCAAACTTTGGTATTGGTTGATTTTTTGTAGTTGTGGGTGCGGTAGATACTGGGACAACTAAAATTGGTGCAGTTGGCGCTGGGGTTGTAACTTCCGGTGTGAATTGATCGATGGTAGCCGTGGCTTCGTTGTCGGGGCTGTGGTTCGTAAAGGACGGCCAGCTGAAAGGATGGATGTCCTCATAGTTATCGTAAATTTCATCTTCGGTAGCTTCCGTCTTTAATGTGGGTTTAAGTAGGTCTGTGTCGATTATGTCTACGTCATCTGGTTCATGAAATGGGGGAGGTCTAGCTTTTGGGGTAGTCATGGAAATTTGATGTTGCTTGCTTAACGCTTTATATGTCGTGGGCTGTTGAGTGTCCATGATGACTTCCTCGCCTTCTTCATCAGGTTCTACAAATGGCAAAACTTTTGTTTTTTGAGTTGTAGGTGGTTGGTTCTGGATTTTTTCTGGGCCTGTGTGTGTCGACTGTTTTTTAGTATCCATAATGACCTCTGTCTCCTCAATAGGAGCGGCATTTGTATTATTGATTGAAACTGTTTCTGGTGGGTCTGGTTTTTGTTGATTTATAGCTGCTGAGGGAGTGTCTTCGCTACTGTCTTCTTCTGGCAGTTGTACAAAAGGGGGTGGTTTTTTCCGGTTGTTATTGGGGAGTTGAACATCCGATGTTGGTGTTGGCATTACTGGGACGTCCTCGATTGAATCTCGTTCGTCAAAGAATTGTTTCACGCGTCGTCTTCGGCGTTGGGTAGTCTTAACTCTGGTCAGTCTGTCGACCATTGAGGTTGTGGCTGTGTCATTCCGCAGTTTGTTTGGTTCGTCAGTGGTCAGTAGGAGACCTTGAGGTGTGTTGATGAGGCGGACTCCGCACAAGTCAATTGGAGTGGGATTGGTGATGGCCAGGGTTTGTTGTGGACAGGTGAGTTGATTATCTCCTTCGCTATAAATACAGAGTGTGCTAGGTCCTCTTGTTAATCTACAAGTTGTAGTGATTTCAGGATTCCAAATTAGTAACGACATTTCTTGTGTGCGGCAAGTTCCTTGGGAAAAGGGGCAGTTCATTGCCAGCGGGATTGGGCTGATAATGGTTTGGTCCTCGTTGCTGCGTGTGATTTTGATGGTAGAGATAAGATAGTTTTCGACTGTTTGCTCGTTAAATTCAGGCCATGCGAAATCTATCGTGATCTCGTTTTTAGTTGCGAAGGAATTTGGAGTAATTTTGGTCATTGCTTGGCCTTTTCTAGTTCGCTTGGTGCGGATCATTTCCTCGCATTCATGTTCAGTAATATATAGGTCAGTTGTGGTGGTTTGCTCGGCGTAGCCTCCGAAGAAGAATTTGGATTTGTAGGCGTAGGTGGATATGCCTTTGCACATGTGGGCTTGGACTGTTTGTATAGTTGGTGTGTCTAGCCAAAATGTCACTGCCATTACTTCGTTCTGTTTTTCGAGCTTAAGAAAGTCACACGTGATGCTTTTGGGAAGACGATAGAGCAAATTGGAGCTAATTGCTGGATTGCAGTAATATAGGGGTGTTGCTTTGCGTTCCATTGAGTGGAAGTAGTGTTGGTTTAGCTGTATGGCCTGTTGCGGTATCCAGTCGCTCCGGCAGGCGTGAAGGATTAGGAAGAGGACTAGGATAGATGGGCTAAGCATTGTTTGTGACAGGACTAAGGAAATCTGGAGTAGGAATTTTAGCTTTTATTATGACTAACTTTTGAAATAATAGCCATTAATATTGGGCTACAATAATCTAACTAAATGTTTCTTTCTATATCGGCGATGGGTAATAGAAGTGAGTTTATAGGTTAATGCAGAATATAGTCTCTCAGCCAACCGGGCGGTCGGCGCGGTCTATTTGATTGACGGCGCTGACCTGGTGGCGGTCTTTGAATCACAGCCACCTGATTATGGGGCTGATGTGGTACGTTATGATCTGGCTCAGGCTCGGGATCATCAATTAGCGACGCATTATTTTCCACAAAATCTTTAATTTCCCTAATATCGGGTTCCCAATTCTGAATCGCGTAGTTTCGCAATTCGTTTGTGAAACATCGGATAGTTCTGAGTAGCTGAACTTTATCTCGGCTATGAGGAATAAGCTTAATGGCTAGGTGAAAGAATGGTGGCAACAGTGATGATTCGAGCATCTTAGTGATGACCAGCTTATAAGCTATTTCTGTCCATCCTTTCCCTGTGAGAATAAAATGTGACATTGTGTGTTTAGTGACTAGTTGAAGTAATGCTGGCAGCCTAATATAATATGATAGATTAATAACTGTACATTTAGCACAACTTGGTGTTGGTTGGTTCTGTACATGCCAACCTTGGCTATTATCCAGCTGATCTGAGCTTTGTATATGCAAACATACATAGTCACACTCAGGCGCAAGGCAATCATGTTTAATGCTTTGTTCCTCGGGGTTGGCATGCTGGATATAGAAATGCACTTGGTAGAGTTGTATGTGTAAGTATGTTTTGTCGTCGGGATGCAGATTGGCCTGAATGTCCAGTGTGCCTAATGTATGTATTGTTTCATTAATATGGATAATGTTTTCCAAAAACTGGGCACGGGTCAGGCAAAGTTCAAAGAAATCATCTTCCTCTGGGTCGGGGAAGTCTGTAATTTTTCGCATACGCCGAACATGAGCCATGAATGTACGTCCGGTTTCTGTACATTCTACTAGATATGCTAAGTCGTTAAATTTTTTCAAAATTTTATAGCATCCGAAATAATAAGGTATAAACTTAGTTGACATGTTAGTTATTTTGCTAATGGACTTAGGATAATGTAACCGGACAACATCTCCCTTTTGATACGAGACTGTAGTGTGAGCTGCAGTGTCTCGGGCTTGAACCAGTTCCTGTTGTTGTCGAATGGTTTTCTTAACCATATCCCAAATGCGCTGTAGGCGGTTTTTCTGGTCGATTAAATCATATGGAGGTGTTATAGTTTTGGTAAATTTGAATTCATTAGGGAATTTAGGCTGTCTGGCATATACTATTTCAAACGGGGAAAGCCCTGTTTTGTTAGGCGTGATGTTAATGCAGAAGTTAAGCTCAGGTAGGTGTTGATCCCAAGTGTTGGGGTTATTTTGCACGTAATGTTTGATTAGATAAATTATTGATTGGTTAACCCTTTCTACTGCAGCGTTCCCACGCGAGTGGTACATGCTGGTGTGTCTAATTTTCATTCTAAATAAATCCGCATGACTGTGAATTAAGTGTGAGATGAATTGTGGGCCATTATCTAACTGTATTTGATCAGGTACTCCATACTTGTAGAAAATATGTTTTTCAAAAAACCGAGCGCAAGTTTCTGCCGTGACATTTTTTACCGCTTCAAACTCGCACCATTTGCTAAGCATGCAGATGGCTGAAATGATATATTGATTTTTTCTTGTAGACGTATTAAGAGGACCAATGATATCGGCTTGCCAGACAGAATGAGGGTGTAACCCTATTGCCATGGCCCCTGGGGCTCCAGGAATCGGACCGTAATGACGCTTCATTGTTTGGCAGCTGGTGCAGGACTGAACATATTTAAAAACATCGAACTTCATAGTTGGCCAAAAATATCGTTGCTGAATTTTACTGTATGTTCTGGAAAATCCTACATGCCCGCCAATCAATGGGGTGTCATGACATTCCCTTAGCATGACTGGTACCATTATTTTTGGTATAAACGGTCTAGGATAACCTGCCTGCGTATTGACGAGCACATGGTCTAGTAGTTTAAAGCGAAGCTCGGCTTGCGGGTTTTTGTCCCGGAGTTTGCTAATTATTTCTTGAATGGCTGGGTCGGCAGCTTGTGCTTCTAGCAAGTTTCTAACTTCCTCCAATACTAGCACGGTGGTTTGAATTACGTCTTCGTTATTGTGGCTTTTAAATATAAATTCGGGGTTGTCAAGGAGTGTTTCATCAAACAAATCTTTACTATACGTGTCCCGGCTTAACCAATCAGACAACTGATTATACGATCCAGGGCGATATTTTAATTCAAAATCATAATTTGATAAAGAAGCGCACCATGCTTGCAGGCGGTTAGCTTCTTGCTTGTTAGAACTTTTGGTTTTCATGAGTGAGTTAGGGAGGGAGTCAGTGAGAACCGTAAAAGGGCGACCATGCAAATAGCAATTGAACTTATGTAGGGCCGTAATTATGGCCAAAAACTCAAGGTGAACTTGAGGATATTTCTTTTGCGCTGGACCTAAGGAGCACGAGTGATATGCTACGGGCACTATCTTTCCAGTTTCGTCTACCTGAAGCAATGCGGCTCCCAATCCAAAGATGGATGCGTCAGTGACTACAATTGTTTCTCTATTGTCTCTAAACCAATTAAGTAGGGGTGGGCTAGTGATTATTTGCCTAATTTTATCAAACGCCTCCTGATGGGTTTCTGTCCATACAAATGGTTCCCCTGTCTTCAATAACTTGTGTAGTGGATTAGCTATCATGCTAAGACTTGGTATGTTTTTTCTGAACCAGGTACACATACCTAAAAAACGTTGAAGTGACTTCACGTTATGTGGTGGAGGTGCTTTAAGAACTGAAATGGTTTGCTCTTTGGAAAGGTGAATTCCCTGTCTGTCTACTATATGACCTAGGATTGAGAGGCGAGTATAGAAAAAGTTACTCTTATCTGGGTCAAGCTTAACGTTATGAAGACGCATTCTTTCCAGACCGGCTCGTATACTGGCCAGGTGTGCTTCAGGCGTGGCGTCTGCAAACAATAAATCGTCCATGTAGGCGACCATTGTGTTGAACAAAAGACCCTTAAACACGTTATGCATAGCAGCTATAAACGTTTTACAAGAATCTTTGGCGCCAAATGTTACTTTGGTCGGACGGAAGAGTCCTTCAAACGTGACAAAGCTAAGTAAATCACGTGATTCCTCTGCGAGGGAGATCTGGTGATATGCATCGCTCAAATCAAGAAGTGATAAAAAGTGGTGCCTGGCTAGTTCAATAGTTAATACAGGAAAACTAGAATCAACTATCAGTTTATTTGCCTCTCTCAAATCAAGGACCATGCGATAGCGCTTCGGACCTTTCTTGGGCACGACTAGTACTCTGGCTGCATGTGACGCGCTGCTTGGCTCAATGAGTCCATTTTCTAACATTTTTCTAATTGTTTGTCTTTCGAACATCATCTGTTCGAATGGTTTTGGCACAGGATTATTTGCTTTTGGCATATTGCCGGGTTTGGTTTTGATAACGTGAACGTAACTGTTAATAGTTGTGGGTCGTGACCCGGGTATTCGAAA
>JAAXYW010000842.1:0-28645 GCA_036851895.1 Orthonychiurus folsomi | reverse complement strand
TTGATGCAAAGTACGGTATTAATATTTGAATATTTTTAATGCTTAAGCTTTAACAACAAGGAAAGGAATTTGAAGTAAATATTTAAATTGTGCTAGTTTTGGTGATAGGCAAACGACGCACTGCTTGCGCAATCATTGTCGAAGAGGTGTTTTAATTTTTAAATACAACAAAGCGATTTGTTGAAAAACATAAAATGTCAACTATGAAAATTCGAATCTTATGGTTTTTTAAAGGAAATTTGGGCTTACAACATACGTCATAACAATAAAGCACTTTTTTAAAACTGGCACACACCACCCTTACTTTGTAAAAATTTCACATAAGATAAATTCCAATTTACAATCGCCACTAGTTAGCGAATTGCAAAGCCATTCCTTGTTTCTACAATGCAAATTCACCATTTCTACGTAAAACCATACCTTGGCATTTACATGTGGATTTTCCTTTCCCTATTCCCTACATCAAACGAAAAGCGCAGTTGGTCACGTGTTCAACTTTGGAATTTAAAAAAAATCCCTTCATCCACCTGGGATATTCGGAGTACAAGGGCAGGACCTTGCACAAAAGCGTGAGCGTGCGAGAAGGGAGGAAAGGGAAGGAGCGCGGAATCGTCAATTAAGATATCACCGTCCTCCGCCCAAATCACATTCAAATCCGGGTTCCCTCGCTACCCGGGTTTTAAGTTATGGCTCCATTCCCATATTCACACAACGTATCGTTAGCTTTACTCCTACGCCGCACTCCCACCGTCCATCGTCTCATGAAAGAGTCAACTTGTCGGCAATACTTTTTCTAACGGGCCCGTTTCCTCCTTCAAGTGTGTTTTACGGGGGACTGGGCACACGTCGATTACTTACGGAGGGAACAATGTATTACGTTCTACCCGGGTATTACGTAGTGCACGGCACGGCACGACCGGAACGGATGAGGCACGAGTCCTCGGTGCTTGGTTCTCAGGCTTTGCTTGACTGGACATCTTAAAGGAGAATATATGTGTGTAGAATCTCGTATCGTCCTGCAACAGCATACATCCTTGCAAAAACCACGTTGCAAATTATTCATATTTTAAATGAGCCCCAGTTTTAATTTTTAATATTTTAACAGCTAAATTGTTTGTGAAATAAACTCTGCAAGCAGAGATCGAAAAGAGCAGCTGCAAAGCTATCAGACACATTCACACAACTTCCATCAAACCCCACAACACAAGCTCCATGAAATCCCATCCTCTCCTTCTTTAAACTAAATTAGGCGTACCTTAGAAAAATGATGATACTTGACAAGGTGATAAAATTTGCCAATAACTTATCTAGACTAAGGCCAAATGCCTGATTTAAAAACAAAAATATGAGCGCCAAATTTAATATTTAATTTTTAAATAACTGCTCATTGTTAACTACAGATCAAATCGTTCTCCAGCAATTTACTACACCAACTACGTTTCTCCAGTGAAAGAATGGGTCGGATCCCAGTCCCGGTGCATTGGGAGTGGAGTGCAGTAGGGGGGTTACTTTCTCCAGTCCTTTGGGTTAGTGCATCAATATTTCAGTATCGATTTCGAAGTCGTACGTACGTAGTTGTAACGTGAGGGAAGGGACCTACGGTAACGGTAAGTGCGCCCAGACCGGGATTCTTACACAAGAGGACTCCCCCAGGCTCGGTTTTCATTTCCGCTTTCTCTTTTTCACCGTTCCTCCCCTTTCCCCGTCCAATCCCCGTCTGGGGAATACCTCTCCGAGTTTGGGGAGAAATATCTGATTTCGTCCTATTCTTATTTCCCTTTTGGCCCAGGCCAAGGTTACATATTACCCGACAACCGGCTGTCAAAGTAAAGGTTTGTCAGTTGGGTTTCTCGTAATATGGAGAGGTCAAAGGTCATGTTATACAATAAGTAAATTCTCCAGGTGGTTATTGATTACCACCACTTGAATAATTGAATAACTTTAAATGTCTAATTATAATACCGTCTCATTTAAACTTAAATATCGGTACTAAAGTATGCAATAGTTATAGTTAAGTCCTACAAGTCCTACGTATATAACAATACATCTTTACTTTATTTTACTAAAAACATTTAATTATTATGATTTAATTACCGAAGCTGAAATTGAGGCGAGAAGTGTATTACAAGTTGACTGGAAGCTCCAGTACAATTTCCTTCTGGATGCCGGTTCCCTGGAAATCGTATCGGAAATCCATTTCCGAAATTCCCAGGCCCTTCATTTCCCCCGCGCCCGGATAATATTCCTCTCCGTTTTTTCAAGTGAGAAAATCGGCAAAGTCTTTCCTAATGGAATTTCAAACTTGAAAAGCCCTTAAGCTTCAAATTATAAACTGGAGCGACGCTGCCCTGGTTCCCGTCCATCCGTCCCCGTCATTTTCGTCCCATGCAGTGCAGTAGTAGTAAGTACACTTCCTGTATATTTCCGTAGTTTCTACGTACAATGTTAATGTTCAATGCAATGTTACTTTACACAATCCTGCTATTCTACGTTACCGTCGTCGTAAGCACCGAAAATGCACAGTGGGTAGTGGTGGTATTAGCTGTCCCCGAATAATCCTCCAGCCCAAAACCCGCCAAAGTTAACAAATTTTAAGTGCCGAACTCTTCAGCATTTAAAATTCACCGTGTGAGCTACCCCGTCCCATAATTACATGAGTGAAATCAGATAAAGTGCAAGTGGGTCGAACTTTTCGACTCTGGCACTTCAAGTTAACTTTTTCAGGGCCCCGAAAACTTTGCCACCGATTACCATTAGCATTGCAGGGCTCGACGCGGCAGCGGGAGCGGCACGACGGACGGACGGGGATTTGCATGCGAATGCCGTGCGCGTGCCACGCCGTGCACGAGAACGAGCGGACGGGCGGCGTACGTACGTACGGTACGCTAAGTACGTGCAGTGGAGCCAGCAACTGATTGGAGGAGCAGGAATGGCGCGGAGGCTCAAAAACCCCTAGTTTGAAAACTAATTCGACGTAAGTGACGGTGATTGGTGATATGAAGGGGGAAGACAGGTAATTAAAGCCTTTGCCAAAATACTCCTTCCAAAAGTTCTGACTTTGGAGGAGTAAGGACGGACTGTACTTGACTTCTCACTTAATTCCATTCGGCGGGTTGCGGGTTTTTTCGGATCCAGGCAATTTGATCCGGGTCAGCAGTCATTAACTGTTTAGCTGCATGCGCAAGGGAAAAAGCCGGTATGTTTAAATTATTTTAAGTCACAGTTTAGTACAGGTGTTAATACAGGTCTCTTACTGGAAAACCTGGCAGCCACTATTTTTTATTATTGATGAGTAGTATAATTACTGGGTTTCAAGCGGCCTGACAATTAAACCCGAAACTACAAAAGCATATTTTACGGGGTACGGTATTATTTCATAGGATTTATTTCCCCTAAATTTGAGATTTTCACCCCCTGGCCAAGCTCAGCCTCCACACACCCTAGTCGTGCGTAATTAATGAAATATCATTACTTTTAGGAGGGACTGGAAACACAAATGGATCCAGAAACCAGAGAAGCCACAGAAATCCTTGGAACCGCATGACAGATCCGATTATTTAATGTTTAACCCCTAAGGTCATGTATTCTGCTGATGTGGTGTTCGCGTCCCGTCGCCTGGCCTGAATGGATGGAATTCAATTTCAATCCACGTCCATTATCCCTTCTTGTCTGGATGTCAATTCTGTTGAACTCTGCCGCCGCTCCTGTCTACGTCGCACTCACTTCATGGGAAACAATTTTGAAAAGGACAAACAAGGGATCAAGTACAAATGCATAATTTAACTTGGAGGGATTCCTACACAATTTCCCATGAATTTAGACCTGCTTCGGCTCGAGTTTCACGAGCGAGGAATCAAGTGGAAGTGGATGTTATTGATCCGCATCTTGTTTGGAATTCCTTGGATTTGTTTAGTGAGGGTTTATTCCCTATAATGATGCGTTAAGGAGGGGAATTACACAGCGAACATTTATTTCTACACGAATTATAGTGGTTAAGGCAAGAATTTATATCATTTCATGTTATTTTAAACCAATTCAAATTTAAGCATTTGGACGAAACGTGACAGAGACAATAAAATCTTTTAATCTCTCCTCTCCCCTCTTTTAATCTACCTGTTCAATTTGTCTAGCACATTGACAATAACAAATTAAAATTGACGCCAAAATAAGTAATAAATATCAGCAGTACAGTACTACTTACTACTAAAAAATCACGTTTTCATTTACCCTCAAATTTTTACAAATAGTATAACAAACTATGCGTGGTTAGACCAATCCTTCTGAATTCTTCAAAGTTGCAATGTCTACATAGTGCAATGGAAATATGGTACAAGTGCACTCAACTAAACTCTGCATTAGTGCACTTGTGGTTTTGTATGTATAAAAGCTTCATCCTCTGTTATGTCAAATCCTTCAAATTTTTCAAGTCCGGGGGCTCTTCCCGTTGCATCATAATATTCACATTCCTAATCCAAATTCGCCAAAAAGTAAAGGACCTCCCCAAAATCCCTTTCATCACTACTATTCGCAATTCCCATAAAAATCCCTCCAATATGCAAAATACATATTGACTTTAGTGATGGGGATCGGGCTCCGCGTTTACACAAGGCACAGTGAGTTCACGATTCGATTATAATTCCTCACGTAAACAAACGTTGGCTGACAGATCGGCATGCCGAGTCAGGAGATGGAATAAATATATAAATTTTGCAACCCTCAGCGTCTATCCCACGCCACGCCGCCCGCTCCACGCAACGCAAATCCCATCCCAGGTTTGCATGTAAATTAAACGGTAAAATTCACGGAAGCGGAAAATATCCTCAGCCAGGCACATGGGAATCCGCTGTGCTGTGATGTAATGTAATAATTATTATTACTCATAAATGGGAATGCAAATGTGTTCAACATGCTGTTTTGTTTCCTTTTTGAGTTTTACATTCGATTACACGAGGGGTACAGTACACTTATACTACAACAATGCCACCATCCGCGTGGCTGAATATTCTAACATTAAATTAAAAGTTTTTTTTTGCACAATCTAAGAGCTTGAGTTACGGTAAATTGGAATGGTACGTGGCCGCGTCCAGCACAATGACGGATAGGCCAGCCATTCAAGAAAGCACGAAATCAGTGCAATATCAGAAATTGCTCGTAAAATTCGTGCAAATAATAAACTTGCTTTTATTCCTTGCAGGTTAGAAGCCTGCAGCAGGAGGGCATGGAAAGAAATGTACCGGTTCAAGATTTTAGATTATTCTTGCGCCTGCGCCTGTGCCTCGCAAAATGTGATGTGATGAAAAGTTAAATGTAGGTTTTGTCTTACGGTGTGTTCAGTCATGTCAGTCCTTACAAAAAAATAACCAACAATGAATCTCCATTTGCTGTAATACATTGCGTTGGATTTGCATTGGATTGCCTGTTAAAAGTAAACTGGGAAGAATCACGACTTTTCCTCGTTTAATGTTAATGTTGGGAATGGACGGGGCAGGGCTTGTGAATCAAAGATTCCAACAATGAGATGTGAGATGCAGATTTAATAATAATTCTCCATTCTTAAGGCAGGACACGACAAACCCACATAACATTCATTCTCCCGCTCTCTGCCTGCAATTATGTTAATGGAAGAATTCATGCTTTTGTTACTTTGCTTTGTGCATGCTCAATTAGCACGACGGACCACGTGGAGGAGCGGTGCTTTTCATGTGTCAAGTGCTACTACTCAAGGAATGGGACAATGGAATGTGCGAAAAAATTATATTTTTATTCGTGTCCATTAAAAATGTACGGTCGTGGCTCAGTGGGTGGATGGGGTACAGTTTGTACTTACAACAGCTACAAGTGGCAGAAAATAACTTAAGTGTGCTTCTGAATGAGGGCTTGGAATTAACATGGAGTGCCGAGTGTTAGTCAAATGCACTTATATCGGATCAAAATAGCCAACTTCAAAATTGTAATTTATTGGCACACATTAGCATTGGAAGAGACTCTCCTCTGTCACCAATTTGGAAGAAAATCTAATTAGCACAGTGTAAAATGATCTGCTTTAAAAATACAAATTATTGAAGAGCCAGCCAGGGTAAGTACCCTGAGAGCCAGCAATAATCTTTCTTTATTTCTAGTCAAGAGATTTTGATATAATATTTTCTGAGCGGCTAGAAATTTTTACTATAAAACAGTTTGTTAAATTGGCTTGTGGACGGGTACGCTGCTTGTTGGATGACATTCAAGCTCCATACAAACGTGCCTGCTGCTGCACGCAAAATATTCGCAAAACATTTGTAAACTAAAATTACATATACTCCGCCACAATTAATACAGAAAAACATCACATACAGCAACACTACAGTTCACAGCAACGTTTCTATTACACAGTTCAATGTCAGCACGCAATTAACGAGGGAGCGGAGCTCAAAAATTTGCGACAACACACAACAATGAGTCAATAAATCCTTGGCTACGTCATCGTCATTACATTGGGTTGACTTTTGACATGATGAATGAGCATTTGCTTACATTTCAGTTTGTTACACAATTCGAAACATGCGCTGCAATGCAATTCAGTAGAGAAAACATAATGTACTTAAGGTACCATGTTCGTTCCCGTTCTACATTGAACCTGGATTAAAATACTGTTTCAATCGTTAACTTCACGACGGAATCTCATTGCCCTTAATCAGCCGAGTCGTGACAGCTGAGCCATAATGCCACGCCGGAACATCAAAGGAATGCGGAAATAAACTGATGGATACTTTGAATCACCTATTAGGAATTTGAACACCGATCATAAATTTTAGATATTTGAATGTATTCTAGATTTGTAAGCTCAGTTTGATTGTCTGCTTTAAAAAATCGTTTAGGAAAATTTTAAACTTGAATCTATTTTAGATATTAATATTGAGATTTATAGTGTTGTGTTGGTTTAGTACTACTGCACATCAAAGCGCCACGCCAAATACAACCAGTCCTAATTGGCTACATTCACAAGTTACATTTAAAGATACGCACTACATGTATCCACGGACCAAATCGTGGCCGCGCCGCGCTTCACGTTACAGTTGACAGGGTTTGATTAATCGTTTGTCAATTAACCAGAGTCTCATCTTCGCATCATCTCTTTTCCCTTGATTCATACCCTGTTGCATGCATTGAAGCTAGCTGCCCAGCATAGCATAGCACAGGATAACAAGATTCAGTTTTTTTAATAATATTATCAATTACTCCCCTAGTCCCCTATGCCATTACTCTCCAATGACACCACTAATCTCAAAACCGCATTCGTACGTCGCATCCAGACCACAAAATGCTATATTTTCTGCAACTCTTGCACATGCACATTGGGTTGCACTTTGTCTTACTGATCTGAGTACAGAGTGTATGTACGTAATACATACATAATGTATTACAAGAATGGATTAACACATGAACCTGCACTTCGCACGTGTTGCATTGATGCATATCTTCGCTGACCACGACGTCTAAGACTAAGACGTGATTTTATGGTTTTTTACATCCATTCAGTATTACAAAGGCCGAGTCATGGAAATGGATCTTGGATTATTACCACCCATGCAGAAGACAAAGAAATGATCTTCAGATCTGCTCTGATTCTAACTGACAAGGTAAAAGGGCCACGTACGTTATTCGTACGTCGCATCCAGACCACAAAATGCTATATTTTCTGCAACTCTTGCACATGCACATTGGGTTGCACTTTGTCTTACTGATCTGAGTACAGAGTGTGTGTACGTAATACATACATAATGTATTACAAGAATGGATTAACACAAGAACCTGCACTTCGCACGTGTTGTATTGATGCATATATTCGTTGACCACGACGTCTAAGACGTGATTTTATGATTTTTTACATCCATTCAGTATTACAAGGGCCGAGTCATGGAAATGGATCTTGGATTATTACCACCCATGCAGAAGACAAAGAAATGATCTTCAGATCTGCTCTGATTCTAACTGACAAGGTAAAAGGGCCACGTACGTAGGTACGTATGTACGCGTAGGTAAAATGCAAGTTTTTTACCCTGGCCTTATGACATAGCATGAGACGGGATTGGGAATTTGAATTGAGATCAAGATTATCAAAATACTCGGGTTGGGGAGACGCTCCCATTAGGATGATGATACAGGGGAACGGGGTAAGGGATAATCTCCGAGACACGAACATCGTTATGAAATGAAATCCCAGGGCAACCACACAGGGGAAGACATGGCAGATTACAAAACTGACGAGCAAGGAAGATTATTTTGAAGAGGGGTGAAGAACGTGAGAACACATGACCTCCGGCTATCAAAACTAAAATCCGGAGAGGAAATCCATCAGAGGAATGAAACATTACGTAATGGTATGTTCGGTGGAGTAATGAATCCAATGGGATATGATGCTAATGTCAACTGCGTGGGTTTTTCATGGATGCGGATTTTAAATTAAATGAAGGAAACTCAATTTTCTTGGAAAGAAGTTGATAATTTGATTTTTAATTTTCAAGCTTTCGCGCTGATTCTTTTATTTTCTTATCTTAATTATAATTGTTGTAAAATTCGTAATTAGATGCTTTTAAATCTAAATATTGTCACATTAAATGCGAGGTGATCCATAGTTCGGCTTTTTCCACAGTTTGCATGCAATATGACGTCAGGGGCAAGAATTTGGGTCGATATTCACAAATAAAAAAATAATCATTAGTAGTTAAGCCACAGTGTATTTATCATTCCCCTAATCACACTCACTCAGAAAGAAGGTTAATGGAAAATTGAGACGTTTCACGTTATCACGAGTTCACCTTTGTTTGTCCCTTGCTTTGCCATGCAGAGGAATTTAGGAATAAATTATTTAATTCCGTCATAATATTCAGTCCTTCCTGTCCATCCGCCCGCTCATGTCACATTTATCTTTACCACCTACATATGATAGGTAGCACGACGGGAATGGAGGTCAGACTTTAATTAGATTCTCGTACCCTACTTTTTCCCTGTTTCTGGTAATAAAATTTTCTAATTACAAATTCATTGTGATCGTGCCCCAAATACTCGCTGTTGATGGGAGTTCAAGGCGATTACTTTAAATATTAAATATCCCACTTTACGTAAATGAATGTATACAGTTTTCGGGAAATAAGGCTTCTCAATTATTTATGCATAGTCGAAGAACACACACAGACATATACCTTACGAAATTATGCAAATGCGGGGATGACATCTCCAAAACCCGGATACGGATATTAAGAATTTAAGCAATTTCCAAAGGATTTAAATTCGAAACGAATTCCTTGGGTAATACATACGTAGATTCCACATCGGAGGGTGTCAGAATTATGCGTTTTGCGTATGCCCTAGGATTGTAATTTTAAAGCTCAAGATGCACCTTGCACGGCTGAGCCGTCTCATAAGAAATGAACTTGAACTCCGCCACCCTAACCCTCAAATTTTTATGTCCTCGTCCTCGACTCAAACACAGACCCAATGTACAACAATGTAAGAATAATTGTATTGTAGGTATAACGAATTGGATTTAAATGGAGGCATCGTGGGATGCACCATAAATTAAGAGGGCATCTGGCCAGGCAAAGGAAAGGATGTGACACGACAAGAAATATTTACTCTCTCTCACTACCTTATACAGCAGCAGGACTTCTTCGTCCCAGCCCCCAGCTCCTTTAATTTTAAATTTATTTAAATATAAATTACATTTTAGGACAGCGTCCTTCCTCCACGCAACGCGGCGCGGACGGGCACATTCCAATCCTGAATCCTGACGCATGCGCGCGCGTTGGGCTGCACATTGGATTTGACAGTCAGTCGTAAAATCCTTGCCTATTTTTCAAGTATGGTGGTCTACGTCTAGTCTAGTCTGCACTTGCCTTATGTAGAAATGTAAGTAAGTGTAAGTGTGTAATGCAAATATTTTTTTGCAAAGCGCAGGTACCTGGTATTTTTGTTTTGTTTTTGAGTCAATTTTATTCAAAAAATTCCTCTCAAATCGGTTATGTCATTAAAAATGGTGGGTATGAGTTACCCTTGGATCCGGCATTCATCCGTGTAGAAAAATCCCCCTTTTTCCTGACTTTGGGCCCGTAATGTGAAATAAAGTAATGAGGCATGCCATGGATTGCATTAGAGTAAGTGTAAGTGTAATGTAATGTAATACGAGTCCATGGCATGGAGTTTTATTCATGAATATAAAAAAAACTAACTCCGGAAAAAACCCGTCCCGTACGTCGTATGCTTGCTTGGTGGCTGGGATCGCACTTTGTTTTCATCCGCTGTTCTCCTCCTCTCATCCAAAGTCCCTGAAGCGAATCCAAACGAGCTTTTTTGTCACCCTTGGAGTGGAAGTCTTGAAATTTGACACTGACGTGGGGGAGGTACGTAACGTACGTACGTACGTACGGCGAGACGTAGGAAAAAAATATTTTATGAGCAAAAGTCAAAAGTCACTCCCGCACTTGAACCCTGACCAGACATGAACAAACAAATCAAATACAATTTGAAACTTTGGAAAAGTACAAGTGGGTGACTTTAAATACGGCTCCAGCTCAAATAGTGGCAATACAAGGAAATTTACTAAAACGGAATCAGATTTCAAATCTATAATAGCAAATTTTGTATTATACATGTCAGAGAGAATTACCTGTCTTACCAGAGTGAAGGTTTTTGCCCTTCGTTAGCTTGCCCAACTATATTTATTTGTTTGATTTACTTGGAGTTAAATAAAAATATTCAAACGTCCCTGAAATCCGCAATAACACATGGCATTTCCGTAACGTGTTCGACTCCATGCACATGCCATGCATGCAATTCTTAAAAAGAAAGAAAATCCCCGGGAAACAAATTGGTTGATTTGGTCCATTTGTCTCCGAGTATTTCGACTCCTTCGACAAATCCGTCTTCCATGGCATGACTCTGCCGTGCCGTGCCATAAGTCCTTTCCCCTCCTCACCCTGTCCTCACTAATTTCATTTTTGCGTCTCCAAAATATCACGCTTCATTTCCGCCTCCTCGTCTTCCTCAGTCACACAACTAACATGGAGGGCTGGAAATAAAATACATAACATGGGGGTATCGGCGTCGCGGTTGGAGCTGTACTGTGCTATTAATGTAGTACTGCTTGCTACCCACGAAAAAGGATGTATGGACGACAGCTGGCTCCTTCATGGACTCGTTTTCCTTTCCAAGAAACCAAGTCACAATTCTGGAAATAACTTAAATGAATTTCAAAACAAATGTAAATTATCCAGCAATGAGGTTCTCCTGATTTACGGGTGTGCGTGTGCCAGCATGTATGGCGTAGATGCAGTATTTGTCTAGGATTTCAAGAATTATGTTTAAACTCATTTTAGCTCCGTGTAAATTATTTAAACTTTAGATACCTGAATAAAAGTGGCTTAGAGGTAAGTTTGTGTTTCAGAATTTGTACAACAGTACAACTGCTTCACAAGTGTTGTTTCCATTTCTTGCAGAAAACGCATACAAGCTTTGAGGTTCTCTTGTAGTGTTGTGGCCAATGTGTTCTGTGACAAACTAACTGTATTCGTATGGGATTATCTCTATTTAACTATTTTGTATATTTGACTTATGAAACGTTGATTGTTCCATTTTAATACGTTACCTATTAGAATTTGTACAACAGTACAACTGCTTCACAAGTGTTGTTTCCATTTCTTGCAGAAAACGCATACAAGCTTTGAGGTTCTCTTGTAGTGTTGTGGCCAATGAAATAAGTGAAAACTTAAAAAATATAAACATTTTCGGATTTAATTAAAGTTGTTAAAGACGCATTAATAAATTATTTTTTAGACTACTAAAAAAATTATTTGATAGATGGGTATAGCATAATAGAATTTGAGTATTTAACCCAGAATTAGGAAGTCAAGCTGAATTAGTACTAAATAATTCCTTTAATTAATTGGAAATTACAAATTTAGTTCTGTGTTCTGCGTGTAGTACCAGATTTACTAAATCTCATCTGACATTTAGATTCATGTTCTTATACACGCACCTCGGGCAAAGTAGTATCTAATTTACCAAAATTACAAGTATAAAGTCATGAATTCCCATTCCCAACTCACTGACTTCACCGCTGATTTTATTCATTCATTCCATTTAGCATTACTGGACTTCCCTTGGATCTTCCTCGTTTAACTTCTCTTTTCAATTTTTAAGTACATACATTACAGACATATGCAGGCAACATGCATCCCAGACACACACTATTCGTACATACATTCATACGGCGATTCAAATTTTGATCCCTGAATGAAAACGAAACGAATGTGTAGTGTTGAAGCCCTTGAACTGAAAGGGTTAACTTGTATTGCATGACAAGGGCTGGCCTGAAAGAACATCCACAGCCAAACACCCAACAGCACCTTATGAAATCAAAATCTTGGCATTGTACCACAAACAAAAGGAAAAGGGCCGGAGCTCATACTGCATAATGCAGCCATCCAGCCAGCTCAGCGCAACCCAATGGCTCAAATCATAACAATACATATGTACGTACGTGGAAAGGTAAACATTTCTATAGGAAAACTAAACGAAAAAACCTGGAGTTACGTATCGTAGTGTATGAATGTTACTATGTTGGAACAACATAGTACAAAAGCCCAGCCTGGCCTGGCCTGGGATTCTGTTTCATTGTCATTGTGGCGTGGCATTGGATGCAGAATGCATAAGATGTGGATTGCAGAATGCACGTTATATAACATAGAACGAGCTCAGAATTCATAAAAATAGCTCCACTTACGGAGTGAAGAGTAATTTTAAAGTGCATTCCACGACCGCGGCCCGACCGCTTTCCAATGGATCATGAAATTGAAAACCGAAAATAGGTACGGTGGGGTTGGATCATCTACCCGGACCAGGGATTTGTGTGTTGTGGATACATACTGTAGTATGGAAAATCCGTTCGTTGAAACGAGGATGTTTTGAGGAGCAAAGAAAGTAATTGCATGGAAAAGGAGACTTGGGACGCGGACGGAACGATGACATGTGCTTGGAGTGGAGGGTTGGGAAATCCATTTAATTTTTGGAACCGTTTCGGTTGACAGGAAGTCATTTTTAACGGAGGGCGACGAAGATGTTGATGTTTTGCGTGGTAAGGCGCGGGAGCGGGCGGGATGCGTGGCATGCATGGCTTTAATCGGAAAGAATTCATGCATGGATTGATTGACTTCATGCAGTTGTGTGGAGATAAATCAAAAGATTTTGAGAAGGAGTAAATATGGAACAGTCATGGTTAATTAGAAATACATGTAAAATTTCAAATGAGTAATGCTGCGGTTGAATTTTTAGCTTTAAATGTGGATGTTAGGTTTCAATTTGAAATTATTTTATTTGATATCTGAACACTAGGCGTCATCTCAGGTTTGTCAGGTTGTGAAGATGAGGTAAAATTCAAAAATATTATAGTTTGCCGACAATCTTTCAAAACTTATTTTCGATCATCACCAAATTCCGCCAAGATATAATTTTTTAACCGACTTTGAATCAGAAATGCAATAACTTACCCAAAAGTATTGTTAGCCACTAATTAAATATTTAAAATTTTTCCTGTTCTCATCTTCTTTGCGATACATAGCATTGCATTGTGGTGACCCTGCAGCGATTTTGAGTAAAATTTATGCAAGCACGTACGTTAAGATCTGCACGTGGCCGTCGAAGTTCAGGTACAAGGGGAAAACGTGCATGCAGATTGTGAAGGGAGATTGGGTTCGGGACCACGTACGTACACGTACACCTAACGTAGACAGGCAAGGCAGGCAAATCCAATGCATCCGTGTCCCACAGGAAGCATTATAATATATGGGGACATAATACACAATAAGTACCATATAGATCTTATTAAGGATTTCCTTAATCTGGACGGTCGGAGTAATTCCAAGGCCCCATCCACCACCCCGCCTTCACTTTTCCTTCCATTACATTCATGGGCCAAATTACCATACATATTTCCACAGATAAAAGTTTAAGCCTTTGCTGCTGCTGGTTGCGGAACGAAACCGTTACGGGCGCAAAGCAACTTCTTATTTCCCATAAAGTAAGTAAGGAGCTTAAAATCCGGAGTCGAATCGAGCTGCGCCTGCATCCACGCACGTTTCGTGGCTTAAAGGACCAAAAGACGCTAGATTACGGTCCGCTCCGTTGTACGGTACGGTATGGGCATTCAAATATAATTATGTCCCGTCGCCCGCGCGACGGTGACGGTGACGCGACGGCGGAGCGGAGGTGGGGAAACCGCAAAGCTCATGGTTAAATTTGTTAAGCGCCAGTGTGTGCAGTTTGCAGAAGCAGAGGTCGTTTTTTTTGCATGCGGATGATCCACAGACAATTTTAAATTTTGTGGTGGTCAGTCAAGTCAAATGCATGGGGGATACAGTTAAATGTAAATTATGTGTAAAAATGAATGAATAAGCTAATACAAAGATGGGTGCGGTGGATGGGTGGGGAATTTCTAAAATTAGACGAATTATTTGGGCGCCAGTAATTTTATTTTATATTTTGTTAAGGTGTTCGAAACGGATGTTAAGTTAGGTCGGAATTAGTTAGATGTCATTAGACTGTTCGATGTATCAATGTACTTCTGTGCATTGTTAACAGGAATGTTGCTAATGAGATTAATAAAATTTTCCACAATCTACAATCCAAAGTCAGTTTGCTCCTTTGCTCGTACGCCTTACCACAAGAACCTAAAAATGAGGAATTTTTTGGAGCATATACAGAAATGTAAACTACTAGTTCGTTGCTTTTACAATTTACAAATGCTGCATTTTTTTTCGGATTTTAGAAAATGCCCATATTGTAGGTCATCGTTCCATTTGAGGCAGAGTCCGTCCGTCTAAATTTAATTGTCTCCAATTAGCAGAGCCCTTATTGGCCCTAACCGTCCATCCACCCACTCAAGTAAGTCAAGTTTGGAGCACTTAATTCCATTTGACACTTCCTAGATCTTACCTGTCAAATTCCCCTATTTGTAAAAGTGAGTTATTTTCCCCTTTACATGACCTTGATCCCAAAATCGTGTGCCTTTTCCATTTACATAACTCGTCATAAATATTTCACTTATGAAAATTACATTTGCCAGCGTATACTTTGCTGGCGAACTTCAATTTCCCAAATTCTAATTGTCAGCTAATTGTAACGCAGAGATAGACATTTCCTTTGATCGTAGTACAATCCCCGCCAGCACCGACGCGGCCCAAAGTACACAACACAATGTCTCCATTGTTAAAGTCAAGTGCATTGTGCGGCTTGTACTTGTTCAGGGCATCCACTTGGCGGGGAAGGGAGTCGTTGTCGTTGAATGAATGAAAATGTACTTAATGCATGCATGGGTATGCCGTATGCATGGAATGAATGGACTGGCGGAATTAATTAGCTTCAAGTGCCGAAGTGGACGAGGATTCCGCATATACGTATGTGTATATGTACATGTTATAGGCATGGGTACACAAAATCCGTGTCTTTAACCAAATTTACATGTAAAAGATCTCCGGGTCATAACATTAAACATTTACTTTCCTCTTTGAAGTGCAAGTAAATATCCGCTTCGGGTTTTGGACTTGAACTCATTAACTTTATGGGCCCCGGACCACCAAATTATACTTGCCCGCAATTACTGGGCCACGACGACGCGCCGCGCAGCGCCATGTCCAGCTATCCATTCAATTTTGAATGTAAAGCGGGAAATGTGTGATGCGATGCTCACCAAACAATTGCCCCGTTTTTAATTTTACGACACTCTCACGCTCCGCCGCGCCGGTTTTTGGGGGATGGTTCCACTCTCATTTTCAAATCGTTCAAATTATTAGGCAAGGCAATGTAAAATGTAAAGGGTTAACCGGTTTTGGAAAGTTTACCGGATTTCCTTTCGGGTTGTTTTGAGTCCAGGGCTTTCTATTCTGTCATATTTATCTGGCAGGAGAATTATGACACTGTGAAATATTTTGATAATGCTTAACATACGCAGGGTCACGGCTGCTTTAAACGTTGGTGTTGGAAAGCACTACAATGCAAATACATAGGTTATGCATTTAGCATCATTTTGTATTGATTGTGGCAAAATTATTTTGTTCAATTATGTTAACATTTAAACAATTTGTAGCACCGTTAAACATTTTGTAAATATAGTCTAGCATGTAAATGTTGTTGATAGTTGTGTTAAAAGTTGTAACTAGCCAATATTTCAAATGCCATTGTTTCCAAATTAACAAGACCCACATTTAATCGCCAACGGCCATATTTTCATATTCTGATTCTCACCTACACTACACATGTGCCTTTTGGTGTACATAACGTACATACAATGTGGGTCACCTGCACTTCCAAATATTCAACAATCCATAACATCCAGTTTCTCCTGGACTCAAACCCTACTCTCCCCCAACCCAGACGATGAAAACCTTAGATTACAGTAGAACTTAACCTAGCATTGCATTGCATTGTTTTAAAAATGCATACATACTAAACACCCACCCCCTTGCATCATACACCGCAGCGCCGGCGCAAACATTTACCATGTAATGTAATGTACAATCCCTTTGAACCTTTAAGTAAAAGGGCTCCTCGTAAAAGTCAAAGTGCATGAATACATGCATGTGAGGAGGCGTGACCCAGTCCAGGAATCCCACAAAAATTTCAAAATCCCTAATAAATATTACACGGGGGGAGGACGGACGGACGGGCCACGGACGGAAGAAATTAATAATTAGACCACGACGACGATGCTCTTTTATTTTTATGGTTGTACACGAAGTTTGTATATAAACCCAGGTACTATAGTCATTTTCCACCTCCGAAATAACCCATAGTTGTATGTAAAGATTATAATAAACACTCCACCGCCGACCGCACCATCAGACAAAAACGGAAGATGTGATCATCCGGCCGGCCGTGCTGTGCTGTGCCGTGCCGGTAACATTAAACGCACGAAATCAGCTGGAGGAGGCGGAGCTTAAGGGGCGTGACCCAAACTTCTCATGGGGAAATTAATGAGGTAGATCCAAGGGTGCTTTAGGACGGAGAGATGACCTGACGGAATATTTTTTTAAAGGTTTTGCGATTAAGGGACTTTTTGGGTGATAGGCGGGCGTGTTCACGCCGCTGTTCCAAGGAGAACGGAGATTAATGTCCAGTCAGAACAAAGGGCGACGAAGGGAAATTCTGGAAAAGTCATTTATTTGTTGTGGGTTCCTTGGCCGTGGCCCTTTGGGGTACTGTACCGCATGGTACAGGGTAGGGGTCAGTGGGTTGGCCATTGTCATTTATATGATGGAATTGTGATGAGTAAAAGTCTGGCTTGTTTTTTGGAATTGCTTAGATGACGATGTTGCATTTGGCAAGGGATGCCGGAGTTCATGATGAAACATAACATGCAAACTTATGCAATTCATTCTTTAGAAAAAGATTAAAAAATAATTTTAAATGGCTCCAAAATTCGAATGCCATTTTAAGCTGGGTTTGTGCTGGAAATCAGGAGCTTCGTAAACTAAACCATGTGTATGATTGATACATGAAGTGATATAAATGAGCTTAAGTTGATTCAACGAAAATTAAAGATTTTTGAACTAATTTACTGTTTACAAACTATTGCATAAATCTAAATTTTATAGTCGGTATGCAATTCTTTAAAATCTTGAAATATTTTCTTAACAAAATAATTCAACATTTTAATATATAAACCTCAGCTGATTGTTAGACTACATTATTGATCGTTAGGAAATCATGGCCAAGTTACAAACAAAATTGGCTGCCGCCACAAAAAGCAAAAATCAAACTTTACATAAACTGTACGTACGCCACAGCCCACAGCAAAAGCTCAGCGCGAGGCGTCGGCGTCGCGTAAGCCCAAACCCCAAAAGTAAATTGAAGCCTCTTTCCTTCCTGGTTCATTTTGGTTTCAATAAATAATTTATATTTTGATTAAGACAGTTGTCTCGGGGTTTTGCGTGTTCTGGGCCTTTCCCCGTCAAACATGTAAAATGTATGCTTACATGGAACACCACGGAAGGGGGGAGGGTGGGTTTTACGGTGTGTCGTTTCTCCGTAACTCCCTGTAAATTATGCATCTAAGGAGTGCAATGCAATTTTGGTCTTATTTTCCACCATGTTGGTACGTTACGTACAAAACCAAGACGAGGTTTTGAGTTTGAAGAAAGACACTTCAGTTTTGAACCCCTCTTGTCCTCCTCCATATTTGATTGACCGTCAAAATAACGGGATGTCCAAACACGCAGATAATTGCCAAAGTTTCCACTTGAGTGAATAATGGAAGGGACCTTGTGGGCTCCTTTAAATGCTCACCCTTCCTTAAATCCTCATTTAATTTGAAGGAATTTAAATTTGAAATCAAATTTTTGGGTGCATTGCAGCGGGTATTCCCGTGTTATTGAGGCGAGATGTCTTATAATATTACAATACATACATTGCAGTGCATAAATTTAAGAGAAATTCAACATTGTGTAAAAATTTGGATTTGAACAATCAGTTTATGTTTTTGAAATTTACAACCGGGAGATTTTGAAATTTAGCATGTGGGCGGTGCGGCTGGATTGTAGGATTTAGACACCGCACCGGGTGTAGTATTATATGTTGGGTGCTTTATGCATGACTGAAACCGATGAGGCTATTTTCCAGCACTTGGAATGGAAATTGAGAGAGAATGTCGTGCTCAAATTGCCTGTTGAAGTCAAAAGATAAGAGGGTTGGAGGACTCCGGTATGTGCATGTGCTTTACAAGTTAAGTCACTTTCCTTCTTGGAGGAACAAGAATTATGATTGGATCCCCTTCCTTTCTTTCCAGCCAAAAGGGTAAAAAAGACGCGTGTTATTAACGCGTTTTCTAACTCAAATTTATAAATTATTATGGAAAATGGAGGGGGGACTGGAATTCCTATTCGTCCCATTGCTAACGAATATATATGTTGAAGATTTTGCAAAACTTTCAATAGAGAAAATTAAAAAACTGAAAGTTAATTTAGCTATTAAATATAATACAAAATTTTAAATTTATTATGTGGCTTCGCAGTTTGTAAATTTAATACAATTTAATTCAAAACGCAAATATTCAAATCGCTCTCCAAATTGATTCCTTCGCTTGATTCTTCTTGGAATTCTTCACACCACGCTAATTTTTCACAGAACAGAAGACAAAACAATCATCTTACAATTTACATTGCAATCCGCGTAATTATGTCATCCATTCCATTCCCACAACACAACCTCGTTCGCATTCTGTCAGCATCCAAAAACCTTCGCTACTTTAATTCCCATTATTGCTTCACCTCAACTCCAACTTACTCCACATCGTCATAGTAAATAATCTGAATCCGGTCATCCAATTCCCATTTGATTTGAAGGATTACCTCATCCACTGCAATTATAATTACCTACCTGCACATTACCAAATCCACTACAACCGAACCTAGAAGTGAAAGCGTGCGGTGCGCCTGCGCCTGCGCGTACATACGACTCGACGTCGACGGGTCGACTCGACGCACGAGTTCGGCGGCCCACGCCACGCCTTAATGTATGCAATATAAAGTGGATCACTTTTTTTCCTCATTTGACTATTTTTTTGCTTGTCATCGTCATGATTATGAATTACAGTACGTACAATATGTGTGGGCATTGGGCATGGATCAACTCGAGCAGATTCTTATTATTATGCATCGTAATTTCTATTGCATTGCATTGATTATTATGCATGAAGTATAACAAGCATGTAGCATGCGTATGTACGTACCGCGTGGAGTGCGTACGTACACATTTGCATTGCCAAAATAATATAGCGCCCGAGCCTTTAATTAATAAGGCCATTAGCACCAGGAGTCAAGTCACGACGTGAACGGCGTTCGCGCTCAATAAATTTTCCTGCGTCCGACGGTCCCCGCCCACGGTAATTTGAGAAATGATTTGCCAAATCTTGACCACCAAAAAAATCCGAGCGTTGCGCAATGGGAAAAAGTAAAAGTCGCGATCGGCCACTTGTTTACGAAGACAAATTTAATTCAGTGCGATCTCAATACATGCATGCGAACTTATGTATGTAATAGTCGAAGGATGGAATAATATGGTGCAAAAGGCCCGGCCCTAGCTGCTGGATGTATGCAAATGATGAACATTGTCTGTAATCTTATTAAATTGATTGAATTGGGCGGTGATGCGGAAACCACTTTCAATCTCAAAGGGAGCGACCGACGTAGGTACGACTTTCGCTTTGCATTTCTGACAAATAAGTTGCGTTGGCCACAAAGTGGATACGTACGTAGTGTGCTACTTCCTATACCCCTACCAGCAAAGAGCAAACACACCTTATGTACAACAATCTGCAATCGTTATTAAATTTAATTAGTATTTTCCCCGTACTACTACATGTAAAATTCACACTCGTGCCAATTAGCCGCGCTGTAGCAGATAATAACGTGGCGTGGGGTCGCACACGGCGCCTATGCTGTACATGCATGTATATTGATTGGGTCGGATTTTATTTATTATTCCGGTTTGGAGATAATCTAAATCTCCATTGCTACAAACACACATGGACTTGAGCACAACTGGCAAAAATGTATTGGATTTCAGAACAGAAAATGGAACATACGGCAGACGGCGGCGGCGGCGCAGCGATGCGACACGGCACGACAACAATTGAAATTAATGTTATATTGCAGTGGAGCAGGAGTCACAGTTGGTAGCAGGGGATTGTTATTGTTGTAATGGAAAAAGATATGGTACACAGAATTTAAAAGAAGGGATCAAATTCTGACGACGACGACTCATCTTGAATCATCAGTTTTGAAAATGAAGCTGGGCTTTTGTTGAAGGGAAAGGACCCCCAGCCGCCATCCAATCCAAAGCTTGACTTACGGATCACTCGAATGTAATGAGTAATTAAATTGGTTTTAATCACTTTGTTTGGCAGGGAGCCCAAAGGGCGATGTCGGTATTACATACAATACATAGGACCACCACAACTCAGGGAGCAGAGCAGGACAAAATACTGTACAAGGATGACTTGCACTTTGAGATGAGGTGATTAAGCTCAGGTAGCACAAAACAGGTAAGGGGAAGCCATATGCTACTCACTCATGGATCATTACTTACGTGTGCTGTGATGTCTCTTTTGAGGGTGGCTGTGCATTGCATTGGATTTTGTGTATTTGGATGTGCTTAATCAGTCACTTTGAGATGTGATCTATTGTTTTGTTTGTGAATGGAAATTGAATGTGATCCGTGTGATGTGCCAAATCAAAACATAGACGAGGAGCGAAATCAATATTATGTTTTAGCAATGATACATACAAAACCGAAACTTTTAAAAATGAAATGAAAACCACAAATTTAGAGTCTGATTATAATTTATTTTTAAATACATCAGAATCAAAAGCAAAATTTTAGTTTGAACACGTTTTTGGAGAAATAAAAAACGAAAGGTGCGGTAGCGTTACCACAAATTTAGAGTCTGATTATAATTTATTTTTAAATACATCAGAATCAAAAGCAAAATTTTAGTTTGAACACGTTTTTGGAGGAATAAAAAACGAAAGGTGCGGTAGCGTATGGGTTGTATCGGATAGCGGATCAGATTTAATTGCGTTAATAATTAATTTTCGCAATATTTTTCCTCTTTCGCTGTTGTTATTAAAAAAATGAAATTCCGCACGCTAAGAGTATTTAATTGATTGCGTTATTCAAATGGAGTGCTTGGATTAATTAATTTTTTCCCCATTCGTTCGTGCCATGCCCTGGTTGCAAACTTTCATAACATTCCATTCCCCCAACCGAATTTTCACCATTCCTCGCCCAACGCCGACGAATCATATTTAATCCCCACCCAATATCTCCCCTCCGCATCTTTTCATTAAGGATTGTCCGTGCTCTGTTGGTTTTAATGTGTCCGGACTCCATAAATTAATTACAACTTTGTCTCCCAGTTCACGGCGTGTCCACACAATACACACACCTCATTGCGTTACGTTACTTTTACGTATTTTCTTCCAGAAGTCGCGTCTGCCAAGTTATGAGGTGGGAATTCGCGGTCCTCGTGCGACATGAACACTCAAATTCCCAAAGGTCCACCTCAACACGCGAAACAAACGTAAGACTCGCCACAGCCACGGCCACGCCACGGGGAAGGAAAATGACAAAAATAACTCTGGGAATTAATTTACACTAATCGAATTCCGGGGCCAATCCAATGCAATGCAATGCGTTGCCCCTTCCCCTAACCACACCACACCGATAATTAACTTCCAAACTTCGTTTTTGTTCCTAATTTGGATCCACAAGGCAAACTTCGGCGTTGTGCGGTGCTGTGGACCTCATCTCTGATTCTTGACTACACAATATCACGCATTTTTCCATTTTAACTAAGCAACAAATTTATTATTTATTTTGTAATTTTTAACACATTTTTTTCAGTGTAAGATTTATTACCATATGCACGCATGTTAGACCTACACATTTACATTATTTTGCGTATTTTTCTTACATTGCATTGTACGTACACAACACACAAGTGCATGGGTAAAATACGTACGTATGTAGTACGTGAGTCATCCATATCCCTCATTCGCATGATGAATGGCCATGTACACATTTTTTGGCAACTCGTGAATAATGTACAGGGTCTATGGAAGTTTCGGGTAAATGTACACAGCCAATTAAGATATCACGTTTAGCGGGCACCTCGCGGGTCCACCCTTTCCAAATTCACACACCAACACCATGCGTGGGTTTTTGCGGGAATGGTGTTTTTAAAACAGGCACGTTTCCGATTCCAAGGTGTGTGTGTTCCTGGACGGACTGGATTTGCTGTTGGAGAAAATGAATTCGTTCCTTCGCTGGTTTGCACACCGTAGGGCAGCAAAGTAAAGTACATCAATAGTTGAGTATCGATTCCGAACTAAGGAATTCCTCCTGGAATATCCTGGGGCTCTGTTTTCCACTTTCATTCTCGTTTGTTTACCGATTGTATGTATGGATGGTTCCTTCCTGCCCTCGGATTTTGTTTCCTTTCCAATTTTTCCAAGGTTAGGGACTCGTACACGTACCGGAGGTTGTGAGTCGACGACTTTGTTTCGATTTTTTTTNGGACTCGTACACGTACCGGAGGTTGTGAGTCGACGACTTTGTTTCGATTTTTTTTTACCTTAGAGACTCCAGTCTGTCGTCTAATGTGTTTGTTTAAGAAAAAAGGGAGGTTGTACCTACGTTTGAGTGCAATATTGGGCGTAAATTGTGCGTTTAAAAGTATTATTGGGTATTGGGGGTTACGAGGAAGTGAACTATGAAATTTATAAGTTAAAATTTGATTGAGGATTTTGCCTTGGTTGAGGATAACTTCACAAGCTTTTTGATATCGATACAATTTATTACATAAAAGTATACGTAGTACACACAGTTTAATGTCTTTTGTGTAGAATTCATCCTGTAGCATCAGAAGGAGATTCTTAATTAACCTACTCGCCAACCTTTTTTGATAAAAGTGAAATCACTCTCCGCCTCCCAGTGTGTTTTGTATCCCTTAGAAATCATGAGTGAACGAATAGCTTCCTTCCCTTCTGGAGCCACATTGTGCTCCACAGACAACACCTTATTATACAATCCAGCATGAAGTTGGTAGAATTGATCAGATTTTTATAACGTCTTATTCTCACATTAACGGTCATCAAATCAAAGGGAATTGTTTTCAATACTTTCATTTCCACTCCCTCCACATCCAAACTAAAATAATCCACTTTGGTCATGTTCATTGCTGATAGCATTGAGAAGAGTGGAAAACATTCCGCTTCTCTTCCTGAAATATATTCTATCCTGTCGAACAAATTCACGGGAGGGACGTCGGAATTTGGTTCAATAATTCCATTTCCCTTGAACCATCCTTTGGCGGGGTTACGTTTAATACCGATCCGGTGTAACATATTAACCTATGGAAATTCAAATATTAATATTACATAGGTCAATTATATATACATAATAAATATAATAAAATTTTACTTTGTGTGGAAATGGTTTAACAGCAAGACAACAATTTGTAATCCACGCCTTCCGATTCCGCATTTTCAGAGTAGGAAATATCATTCGGTTGGGTTCAATTAAACCCCCGTCCAACCCAATTCTCGTTCCAAATAAAGTGTATTTGATAAAAATGAACCGTCATGTGCTCCAGCCTCCACAAAAAGCCCGTGTCTCTAAAAAATTTAATAAAAACTGTAGGAAATTCATAATCGGAAGAAATTTATAATTTAAGTTTCAAATCCATGCACAATGCACACCATAATTGTGAAACAACTTTAGAATGCTTGGAAACCCTGAGTATGCTCGCACAGTCATATTTAACGGTTCTAAATTTGGGGGAATGAGACCATTCTTCATGAGATAATGTATTATCCTTGAGTCATTTTGGGAAAGCCCGGGATTGTCAAATAACGAGAAATCTACTGGAGTTTCTGTAATAAATAAATTGTAATATTTCGTAATATCTCAGACTATAATTAATCCACAAGCGTCCGGAATATAAGATTACTTACTTTTTGATGCGGTGCGGTGGCACGGGACGGCGCATGCGTAAACAAACAAACAAATTTAAAAAAACGTGATTGGAAAGGAGTTGGGTGGACTTTTACAAGTAATTTAATTTATTTTGTAAGTAAAAGAAGTGCTTTGCAGATAGGTGGGGTGGGGAGGCTTTTACATTTTAATTTATTTTGAGTACAAAATGGTTAATATTTCAGGTTGAGTCATCCACGATGATATAAATGAATCCATTTCCCATCCCTTACCGTTGTTGTCCAGCCAAATTTTCATGACTCTGTGGTTGAACAATAATAATTGTTTTGATGCTGCCAAGAAGGTGATAATTGTAGTAAAATTTATATTGTTTGTGTATTTATGTTTATGTGGAGTATTGCTTAATCGAGCAAATTGTGAAACGCTTTGGTAACCACAGCTAATATCCTCACACGTTAAACTGAGGTCAATTCTGGGTCCGGGTGCCGTCATTGCTTTGCTAAATAAGTCTACGAACTGTTTTCTAGTGGAATCCGCTCGCTCAAAAAATACGGAATCATAAATGCTTGTTTGCAAAAAAAAAGTTTGAAAAGCATATTACGAGTTATGTTTTTGTAAATTTTAACGCGAACTCCTTAGGTAAATGGTCCAACAATGTGCTTAATTTCCACATGACGCTCACACATCGTGAATTGAACTTCAACGAATTTCTCTGGCGAATACAATTTACACAGAAGCTGACGAGGCTGACCACTCGTGCAGTGTTGTGTTAATTAATTGCACATATTTATTTTTATTAGTCGTTTACACTATTGCGCAGTGAATTACACATTCTGAAATAATAATGTTAAAGTTTGCCAAATCGAAATGACAAATGCGGTCATATGTTGCTATACAATTAAATACAACAAATTATGGCAAAATCTGCCAAATAATTTGAAATAAATAGAACTGACGGTTATGATCCCTTCAGCTCCACTCAATAATTTATAAATTAATTACTATATTTTATGTATAAGTAAAGGTGCACATCTGTCAAGTTAACTGTTAAGTTATGCTCTTGTAATTTAACTCATTTCACAGTTTTTTAAAATCTGAAGTGCGAAATATTTCCCTTGACTCAACCCTTTCTTTCTTTGTGTTCATGACTCCTTCCGCACTTCTGCATTCCACTCCCTTATTCTTCCTGCAAGGGTAATTACATTCATAACCCGATCTATTACATCCCATCAAATTAAAAGTCAAAGTGGGTCAGGAACTTTTACTTGACTGAAATGTTGAAATCCTCACAGACTTAAGACTGGCATATCACATCATTCCATCCTCGTCCGTACTTTCCTTTGATGATCTCCTTTGGACAGGAGAATGATCAAAGAACAAACTCACCCCGAAGTGACGGGGCCGCGGCCGTAGCCGTACGTTTTTTAGATTCGCATTTACACGCACCACATGGCATAGCATTTCCCCTTCCTCTAATTCGGTGAAAGACAGTAAGTATAATAGTGATGTATTAATACATATGCAAATCTGGCCTAGGCCAAAATGTTTAATTAAACCTTTTCCCCCTCATAATACTTGATTCGGAAGGGTGGATAATGCATATACTAATTTGCCTTATTCTGCCCTGCCTTGCCTCGTCATATTCGAATTTTCTAGCTAAATGCTATGTGCACCGCTGTACGTATGCAATGCAGTGGCGTGCCGTCGCCGTGGTTGGGATCCACCTCACTAATTACTACCCTGGTGCGGGTGCGGGTAGAGGAGTGGGTTGTAGGTCTGATTGGAGTGTTTGCCAAAATGCCAAAGTTTTGCACTTCCAGTGCGAGTGCCGTGCAGTGCTGTGGGCGGGGGCAAGGCATTTAGTTTTGAGAGAACATTGTTTGGAATGAAATGAAGCCCCCAATGCAAGGCATGTTAGGGTTTGAGCATATGGCGTGGGCGTGTACATACGGGGCATATATGTATGCGGCAGTCACAGCATATGTATGATCAGATTATTTGCTCATTGGGGAAGGGGAAATGCAATTAATTCAATTTTTGTAATTGGATGGAGGAATGGGAGAAATGGAGCTGTCCGGGTTTTGTGTGTAGTGTAATTCATTAGTTGATTTACAAAAGCGGATATTAGAGCTATGATGACAATAGACAACTTGGTGTTAGCTTTATTTCTGGAACCGACAAAAAGCAAAACTAGTGTTATATGATTTTTTGCATTCATATAGTTCTAATTATATACAACAATCACATGGATCCATCTATCCATGGTTTAGGTCTGTCTCCTCTAAATTTCAAACTTTTACCCGGCATTTCAGAATTGGTAATTTTTTTATATTTTTAAACCAGTTCCAACTGCCAGACGTGGAGATCTACTAATGGTTTCAGTATACCTGATCCAGCTTCCAAATCATTACCCGGATTTCAAATCCGTAAAATTGTCTGGTCTAGTATATAGTCAGTCGTATTTAAATATTGCATGTACATTGTACGTACACAAAATCCCATTCCCGCCCAATATTTTTCCTCCACTTGAAAAGTAGGGCACGGAGAGTCCCCTTTGACTTCCGCCCTGTACCTCACAAAGGATTTCCCATGCAAACTTAACACTCCACAAAGTGACAAATTATTCCCTGTGAGATTTCCCCCGTAGGAAATGCCATTATGAATCTCATCCTTCGACTCCTTCCTCACACCTAACCTACATATGTAGTATCGCACCCGCCGCACGCCGCCCCGGTAAGGGCTCCAGGCATCAGGGGTCTTAACATCCTACGTCGTCGTCATCCTTTCCCTTGTACATATTGTACGTTACATACATACGTACGTGCGTAATTTTCATGAAAATCAGACTCCAGAATCAAATGGAAATGAAATGAAAGGATAAAACCTCATCTCCCATTTACTCCAATGCAAAAGAGATTGCATGTATGATTTCCAAGTCGCTGCTGCTACGCTGTCTGTGTGGCCGTGGCCCTTTGTAATTCGTACGTACGTACGTACGTACGTTCGTAATGGTGTTAAAGGAGTGGGCCACAGAATTATATTATATTTCGCTTGATTTAATTCCATTCCGTCTGGGTGGGAGAAGACACTTTGGCGACGGCGACGAGGACATGAAAGGCAAAGGCAAATGCACCGCACGGCCCCGCACGGCGGGAAATGGGTATTGATTTACATTGCGGGTTTTCGAGGCTTGACTTTCACTCAAGCGTAACTCAATAGTTCTTCCCTCCAGAATCTCATCCTCATCTTCGTCCCCGGAAAAGGTAACGTGATGTCCTAATTACTCTTTGTGATTCCCTGGGCTCCTGACTCACGGACGAAGACTTCCAAGACGCAGCCGATGGCTTTGTGTCTTATAGACTCACTCCATACATAGCACTACGACTACGACTGACTATGGGATGGGATATAAAGGTAAGCCATCGTAGTCACCTCAAAGGGACATTAACGTTTGGAAGATAGACCAGACACAGAGGCGCGACATAATGCAGCTTTGCAGCTGGTAGTTCACTGAATATATACAGCACGGGATTTCTTGCATGCATGGTGTCACATTTTGAAGGGATTTTGGATGTCGTCTTACTGTAATGGTCGGAGTTACATGTTTCCTGAATCGATTTCTACTGATTTTCGTCAAAACTACAATAAATGGAGGGAAGAGATCGGAAATCTGGAGTAAATCCGCTTATGGATGGCTGGGCATTGCGGGAAGGTAGTCAAATTTAGGATGCGGAGCGGAGGGATTCGGCTGGTAAGGTGGTGCGGTGGATGATGGGAAGAATGGGTGATGGTGAATAGGATGGGTTTTGGTTTGTAAATGTAATTATGGGAAAGAGTTGTAAGATTTAGAAGAAATTGATGTTTTTGGTTGAGCAAAAATACGAGTTTTGTAATTTAAAACTTAGGGTAACCTGAACGCCGTAATTTAATTAGCAGTTCTAATAAGTAGTAACATTCTATAACACAGATTAACTGAAAACTCAATGAAATATTCTTGCAATTGACAGTACAAGCAGTTTACATGATGTGTAATGATTTTATTTGTATGTATGATTTGGGATTTATTTAAAGTGGATCCCAACTCCCCACTCATATTTAATACAAAATAAGAAATCACCTTCTC
>JAAXYW010000841.1:0-28653 GCA_036851895.1 Orthonychiurus folsomi | reverse complement strand
GACACTTCCATTTATCAGTCAAAATCGTTTGTAAGAGACAAAGAGAGAAAATCAACGCGATTTGGGAGGAAGTTCGTGAGAGTTCAAATGGTCGAAAGCAAAGCGACTCAAAATTGACCTTGAATTTTGGAGTGTGAATGTGAGCCTCAAACTAAAATAGCCATAACCTGATGCAACTCTTACAAATTAAAAATTAAACAATGAATAATGTTGAATTTGTCAATGAAATAAACTGATGTTTAAACAGCGGAATGTGCATGTTGTTCACTTTATTAATGGAATAAGGTTCGCATTCGTCTTAGTTTGGAGAGGGTATCCGTCTGCACTCTGCATATATTTTATATTTATTTAAACGAGCAAGTGTTATACACAATGTGGTGTTAACTTACACATATAGATTTTAAATTCAAACGAATATGTTAAATACAGTTAGTGAGATTTTTTAAGAAAGTAAATACAAAATGTATGCTTTCAAAATAAAAGTAGTAAATTAAAAGCCTGGCAGCACAGAGCACAGGGCACGACCACGACTAACCTGTATATTTAATTACGAAATATTTAATAGATATCCTAAGCGGAATCATCCACCTGCTTATTATTCTAGAGTGAAACATTTTTTGAGGAGTTCGCGAGTCATTTTAACTTGCGCTTGAAACGCCCGCTTAACTTTCATTGTGCACAAATACAACTTATCTTAATCAGGTTTTCTTTTATTAATCTCCGACCTTAAATACTTGAAAAAGCAAAAATCTTAAATTAATGAATTATGTACACTTTTAAACTTAGATTTATGTTTTGTCAAGATCATAATTTTTGGTAAAATATCATCCCTGTCACGGGTCTTTGGTATCCGACTTCCGATAACTCCCAACTCGGCTGTGTTTTGGTGAAGCAGATGCCAGAATATCAGCTGGACCTGTAAAGGTTCCCCCCAGAAATTAAGACAAAACAAATGATTCAGTAATTGTAAAACTTTTGTTTGGAAACAAAACCAGGAGGAATGGCCAGATGGAGGATCCACTGGACCGAAAGTTAACTTTTGTTTCTCTTAAATCGCAGGCTTTTAAGTGTTTGACAATAGAATGAAGTTTTCACCTTTCCCACGAATCGTTTGTCTCCGTCGAGCCTGAACCATTCCGAAAACAACGGCTGCGAGTGACTTTCGATTTTGTGACCCACCGGATTCGTACATTCTGTAAGGGCTGGAACCTCTTCCGCGAACAAAATAAGTTTCCATGTTTCCCTTTCCTTTCACTGGCACGGAGCCTCTGTACTCAAGTAGGAATCCATTGGCTTCCAAAATCTTAAATGTAAGCAGATGTGTCAAAATATTGTTTTGGATAATCCAAAAATTTGATGTTAATTAATCAAACTTACCTGAGCCACATTTTTAGTCACTTGAATAGAATCAGGTACACCCGTGGTGTCCATCCTGGAAGCCTCATTCACGGTGTTTCCCCACACGTCAAAGCAGGGTTTCCGTGCTCCAATCACGCCAGCTACAACTGGGCCGTAGCTAATTCCTGTCAAAATTTAATTGTTTTTGAATTATTCCAAAATCTTAATTATACAAAAGACTTTGGCGATAAATTTTATTGTGTTTTGTGGTTGATTGGGAGGTGACACATGTGGAAATAATTTCAAATTGAAATCATAAATCCCACGCCAAGATACAAGTCGCGAGCTTGTAGATCCAAAGTTAAATCGAATCCCTGCCCGCCCACTATCTCATCCAAATTCAAGTTCTCATTCATGTCACAATTCACATATGGTGGAAGGAAACCCTGAGCAAGATTAATGATCCAAAGATACAGTGTGAGAGTGAGGACTGCCTGCCACCAACACCACTTTATTCATGTGTGCACCGCGTGCTCCAAACTCTTTCCAAGCACCCGACCCTCTGCCTCCATTGTATTTAATAGTCCCTAACCAGACACACGAAGGAAAAGTCAAGCTCACTTTCACAGAACATGGGAATTATGCTTGGATTCGTATGCACTACACACGCGGATATTTAATTCATTACGCGCGTCCGGTGAGCTCAAAAGTTGGCAAAGAATTTCACTCAATCTTTAATAACATGCCTCATCCTCAAGGAATTCCTAAGAGATGCTTTCCAGCCAAGCATTTATTACTCGAAATCCTCATTTTAATTCCACTTCAGAAAAAGGTTTTCAAGAGTCGGATTAAAAAGTTCAAGTAGATGAGTATGGAGGAAGAGAAGCTTTCGCGCTAAATTGCAAAGTATTCACTAAACAACATTCCATTCCGGATAATATTTGAGCATCTGGTTAGTAGAAGAGTCGTGTAATTTGCAATAGTTTTTGAAGGAATTTTATAAGTGGCTAAAACACGTGAAGATGTTCTCCCGTTTGAAATCTGTAAAATACAGCAAAGGGTTGCTTACAATTTCGCGGAATGCCAGTGCAGTGCCAGTAAGTAGCACATATTTTTCTTAATTATTTTACAGCGAAACGGCACGAGCTTGTAATGCTAATGCTAAAAGTCAACGCTGAGAATACTTTTCAAGGCATGCCCAGGCGTACATCACAATTCCTTTTCCTCCCCTCTAAGATTCCCGGTGGTGATAAGAAAGTGAGGGAAGCGAAAGTACAAAGAGCAGAAAGGAAAAGAAAGACCTTTCTCCAAAATTTAAGATTGCAAGGAGAAGTAAGATAAATTGTGGTTTTCCTTTCTTCCACTCCGGCATTATTGTATTGTGTCATTATAGTCGAGTTTAGTCGTTTGATCGCCTTATAATTGAACTCCCCTTTGAAGGACTAAAGTGGCTTTTAGCTTTGTTCAATTTCGCCTTTCCCGTCTAAATGCTATTAAATAAACTGCCATAACTAAATGGCGTCGCAAGTTGTTGATGGCTTATGCATTAAATTAAATTCGTTCCTAATACCTGGGGTACGTATATATGCATAATAGATTGAGACGATATCAATGAAGCTCAACAAAGTTGCTAATTTGGTCTTGGACTTTGCATTTGCAAATCCTCCTGAATCAAGAATACAGAATTTGCTGACAAAGCTTTCGAGTTGCGACTTTGCCTCCTCAAGAAAGCTCAGCCTGCACTGTGATGCCGTACCATAATCACCAAAATCCTATCCTGGAAATAGCTTCCCAACTTTCGACAAGTCCTGACTCTAGGCAAGGGAGAACAGAAGTAGAATTAATGGGTTCGATAAATGAGAGTTGAGAACTGTGCCCTTGGGAGCCTCCAGCGAAGACATTGAATGGAATACTAAGACACTGGCTCCAGGCGTCTTCCTTATGACTTTGACTCTCATGAATACACCTTCTCATTCTGGAATATTTCGACTGGACTACAAAGTGAAAATTTGCAAATTACATTTGTATTGCGATCCAGTCTTAACTCTTCCAATTCTGTTTGAGCCTTCCACCCCTCATCCGATCCAATTCGGAGCTAGACAGACTTGCCTTACTAAATTGAATCACGGCTCCGTAGTACACAGCCGTAGTCTTTGTCGAAGTTTCCATGCAAGCCCTTTATCACTGTCTGTCTGTCCGAGCCAGTCATGCTTCCCCTAATGAGTTTATTAAATAATCCCAAGACTAAATGCAACCGAGCACACAATATTAAAGAACAACGATGGAATTCCAAAACCATTTCCCAAACGAATGAAAGGCACCCAAAAGACCACGTAATGGAAAATGATCCAAGAGGTTCCAGGAATTAATGAAAAGACCGCGCCCAGCTGATTATGACTAATGGGAAATGAGAAGGATTTGGATTCCTCAGACTTTGGCTAATTTTGATTTAAGACGTTTAGAAAATCCCCTACGTGTTTACAAAAGCAAATCCCTAGCTTTGCCAACATTAGCAATTGGTTGCAATTCAATGGGTGTAAATATCCAAACTGAAACCGGACCCACATTACCCTCAATTATGTAACACTTGAAAACTAAAATAAAATTTAAGAATAAATGAAATTAAACAATATATTTCAACGAGTGGACTAACAAGGACAAGATTTGACATCCATCCATACAGATATTGAACTCTTCATGTGCATACGGGCATGACAATACCAAATGATGACGTCAATCCGTTAACCCCTGCTGTGTATTTATATTTCCTCTCCTGCCTGCCTGTCCTCTCCAACCCAGAAACACACTCAAAAGAAAATCTGGAAAAAGTTAGTGGGGATTTGCATAATGAAACGTGATATTTCCTCACGTTAAGGGGGCAGAAAAGAAAGGAAGTCAGGCTGAAACCCAGCTTGCGCGTGAAAATAGGGAAAGGCACGCTTGGAAAACGAAAGAAAGTCAATTCCGACTGGGAATGCATACCAATTCGAAGCTTGAAGTTGTTGAAAGCGTGCCTATTGAGGTCTTCCAATTTATCCTTCATTTCCAATGCAAAATCCACGAGCGTACAAAGGTGTTGACTGCTATTTGCTTCCCCCTGGATGGAGCAGAAAGAAAAGCGTCATGAATGTGGAATGTTATGACAGAATTATGCATTAAGCGTAAGCATTAGTTTTAGTGGATTTTCCGTGGCTGTGAAAGGTGGACATCGCCTAAAGTAAGCTTATTATACGTAAAAGTTGGAAATCCTGACTCGGATTTGCAATGGGTGGAAATAAATAAACCAAATCATCTTTATGTTTCGTACCTGGTCAGTCGGATTCAGCCCGGAACAAGCCATGTAAGTGCTGGCAACAGTCTTAATTTTCTCAATACTGGAGAACCGCTTCTCGTCGAGCAACTCATCAAAATCCACTGGAATATCAAAATAAATATCAAACACAGGGCGGATTTTAGTCGACTGACTTGTTTTGCATGAATCCATTCAAAATGCAAAATCCTCAAATGAATTCCCAACTCACCCACGATTTCATTAAGTAGTCGAATACACTCAATCCCTTTGTTCACATCCTCGGAGTAGAAATCTATGAATTTCGGGATATTCGCAAACATGACGCCGACAGTGTCCCAGGCCTGGGAATACAATTCCTAAAATCCAATCATTGTACGAGTTAATTGACTCCACAAATTCATATCCGACATATAACTGTGCTAAATACAAATCCGGGAACAAAGATGGGATAAATTTTCGCAAAACAAGTTCCCTCCTTGCGGGTGGCGTGCCAAACCTCCGTTTGCATTTTATGAAAACACGTGCACGACGAATGACCATGCATTCCTATGGCACGTCCAACTTCCCGTCCACGAGGCCATTGTTACAACTTACACAAAGTTTGAGGGTTTCGAGGAAACGAAAACTTTAGCGATTAAATTGTCGGGTTGAAAGTAAAGTGAAAGTGACATTTGGGTGAATGATGGGAGTGAAGTACATTAGGGACACGGGCGGGATATTTGATAGGGAAGACGACGTAGACCAAACAAGACGTCGGTGTTTTTTTTCTCTTTAAATTGGAACGAGGCCTTTTCGGAATTCAAGACTTTTATAAAAAAGAAAAGCAAAAGTATTCGTACATCCAATCTCCGCTCCTCGCACATGAGAAAGTGCATGGCAACATGATCTGGAAGAATGTTTCGGAGTAATTGAGAGTTGTACTGACGAACTTCTTTCGTGTCCGCAAGCTCTTCCTCCGCTTGTTTTTTCCAAAGGAAGTCCAGGCGGGATGTGACTTCTACGAGGCGGGAGTGGTAGATGACCACGTAGACGAAGAGTAGAATCAACATCAGCAATTGGATTTGAGCAGGGATCTCCATCCTGTCAATAAAAAACCTTCGTTAATGTGCCAAACTTTTCAAATCATTACGTCTTTATGGGTACGTCGTACTAGGCAGGGAGGTAATTCGGCCATCCCTCCCATTACTTGGCCTGTCTAATCGCATTAGGATCAAACCGCAGAGAACAATTACATTTACATTACACAAAATTCATTCCACCAAATGACAGTTTTTCTGCATTTAAGACCTCAAATTTACTGCTGTTTAAAGTTGTTAAATTTATAAATTCCTTAGAAACTTGAACTACAGTTGCAAATTGTTTACCCTTGTGTGTTGAAAGGAAATACTTGATAATACTTTAAATTCAATTCAAAAGAAATCATACATGTAATTTGTTGTGTCAATATCCATACATATACAAACAAAATACAAATTCGTAGAAATTTCTGTTCGATTTAACCGGAACCCAATGTAAAAGCTCCCGAGAGGGTCCCAAGGCCAAGGGGGGACCGGTAAGCCAATTTTATTTATTGGTTCAAACCCATCCCCGAAATCTCAGCGAACATCCCATCCCATTGATCACATTCGTACAAAACCTCCTCCATATGCTTTCCATTGGATCCGAATAATACAAAAAGCTCGACGCTCAGCACTCAAGAGAGAAACCCAATTTCCTCAGTCGATAAAAAATAGGAGTTTCTATTAATCCATCAAATCAACCTCCGCTTTGGAAACGGTGGAATGGAGCGACAAACCGGATCGACAGCATCGTCTTTCTTTCCCTGATTTGATGGATCCATTCAAATAGAGTTGAAAAGATTGGAACCCCAGAACCAGCACATTGCACATACATATCCTGTATGTGTAAAACCTGGAATCGGTGCTAACTGGGCTGCAATACATGGATATCCTTTTGTATTCCTTAGTACAATTTCTACAATTCCATTTCGCTAAAAGGAAAGCCTTTAAGCTACCTTCCACAGCCCACGCATATTCAAATGGAGATGAAAACTAGAAAATGATCAAATCATCACGTAAATCTCATCCGTTACTGTTCATCGCATCGGCGTCACATAATATACAAATCCCAGCCTTGGATTGGGACTTAGATACGAAATAGAATTGAGATGACAAACGAGCGAGGCGTTGAACTCCAAATAATTGGATTTACGCAATACTCATCTCATATTCCGCGTCACACACATCATTTCATTCTAAAATTATCACATTACCTAGGAAATACTGAGGATTGAGACCCATTATCATCTTCCACGAATAGGTCTTCTCGGAACACAAAAATTAACAGAGTGTAGGTAGTCGCCATCACCAAAATGATGAACGCCTTCACAAGGAAGTACAATTTTAAAAAAGCCGCCAGAGACACCATACAAAGGACCCAGGAGTACACATAATAGTGGGAACTATCTTGACAGTAGTCTTCCGCCCCACTACTCTCACGCGGTTCAATATTTTTCTTCGTCACGTCATTATGGATTTCCGGTGACCCTGACTCCGACAGTGGCGGCACATCCATGACACCCGGAAGGGCTGTCGTTCCAAAACGTCTTCCTGCCCCTTCATCCACTCCGCCCGTAATGTAATTGTAGGATACAACTTTGGAGTCGGCGGTATCAACATCGGGCTCAGATTCCGAATTTCCACCAAATGTTGTGGCTTCGTCGACATATCTAGGGACGAGGGTGGGTTTGCCCCTTAAAAACGGCAAGTAAGGTGTGGGTCTAATGGGGAATATGGTTGAGGAATCCGGCGGGTTAAGTTTCCCATGTGGATTTGAATAGCGACCAAATTCCTTGGGCGAAGGTGCAAATGACACCGACGACAATAAATCCGGGTAAGACGGGGAAGGGGATGGACTGGAGTTGAATTCACTATTGTCTATTTCTGGCGGTGTAGGGATAAAGTCTTGGGACTCGATGACGACGGAGTTGAAGCTCTCTTCTGGGACATTATCTATTAGTGGAAATAGGATAGGATGATTACTATTACTACGTCTACTTGATCTTGTAGTTCGGTGGATTCTTTTGAGGCTGAGGACCGGGGAGGAATTCCAAACCGAATTTCGTTGGGAGCGGGGACGCTGCTCAGAGACGTTAGGCGTGTGAGGTAGTGTTAGGTACGATGATGGTTGACTTCGGGAAGAGTGAAAGGGAATCGGCATTGCGGATCCTGGTAAACAAATAACTAACTGTTAAAATGGTTCAAAATTGTTTCCAAAAAATTACATGTTACCGCTGCTAATACGATGCCGCATTAGGGATAAAATATTTATGACCGGAAACCAAACCTTATTTAAGTTGACAGGCCCGGGCCCGACCGGAGTTATATTAAAAAGCAAATATCTACGAAGTTAAATTCCGCTATCTGTCAATGCCATTCAAGTTCCCCACAAATTGCATTGGCTTCAAAGTTGATCCCCTAAGCCAATGCCATACCCCAAAAATCTACCTGCTGCTGGGCGGGCTCCGGATCTCTGCCACAACGATTCATAAATTGAAATACGAGTGACAAACAGGAGCATTGGCATTTATGAATTCCCGTTTCCTTCGAATTCCGTAGTACTTCCCCACATCGTCGTTCCCCCTAACCCACGATGGATGACTTTTCTTCACAGAAGTGAACATTCCTAGCTCTCCTCCTTCGCATTTGAAGATTTTTCAAGACGAAGCTCCTCGTCAGCACTAATGGAGACGTTTCACGCGCAATAAATAGTGAGTTATGAGTACAGTAGCTTAGCTGAAGGCCGCGCAAGAATGTAATGTAATGCAGCCTTTTACTTTCCGACGACAAGATTTAAAGGAAGAAGACCTCACCCTGTGGCCGCGACCATTCATGACCATCTTCACCGACGTTAAAACTTGTCCCGCTTCGCAGTTCAGGAGAGCCGCCTGGATTATGGAATGCGTCCACATCGTCTCCGCGTCCAGAGCTCAGAAAAGCTTCAGGAGTCGAAGGCGGCGGAGTTGGCCGTCTGGAGTCCGACAAAGTTGAGTCCGTCGCTCCCGTCGAGTCAGGAATCGGGCCTGTGAAACCCAACTGTTCGGATTGGAAATAAAGGAAAGAAAGAGATTAAATTTTGGCGGGCAAATTCTACCGTAGTGGCGTGACGCGAGGATGAGTCAAAGGGAGAAAGTTACGGAAAGATTTTCACTTTGCTAATGCTGCGTCAACGAATTATTCCCATTTGGGAACTTACTTCCAGTCGTTTAACTTAATTTTTTATGCACACTTTCCTCCCGGACCCGGACCCAACTCAAACCAATGGCATTGACACTAATATTCTCGCACCCAGAAATTATCGCTTCCGTTTCAAACATCTCGGGCCTGGAGGAAAGTTGCATATTTGCATTTGAAGGTATAATTTTGCATTGGTAATATAATTAAAATCTTGATCTGGAAAAAAACACCAAATCAATGGAACAAAATTGAAAGCCGTAGAAGTTTCCGGTATTTAAGACATGCGCGTTTTTGGTGTCGTAAATGTGGAGCCACAAAGCATCGCAAAAAGTAAGAAAACTGACATGACAATCTACTTAAATGTCGGGATCATGGAAGGATTTAAAAATGAAGGGACTTACGACATTGATTCCGGTGGCGATGGCAAGGGTGGCTATGATGAAAAATATAAAAATACTCCTGTCCTTCCTTCGTCGAGTGAGGGCGGAGGAGAAGTGGATGAGTTTGTGGGGAAATACCGGGAACTCGCTCGCCATGACGAGGAGGAGTGAAAGTGTCAGGATGACAGTTGCAATTGCGAGGCAGGATATCATTAGGATTGTGGCTCTGAAAGAACAGGAAATAAATGCAAACACTTTAGTGGTGATGATATTAAAAATGGTGACCTTAGTCTAGCAAATGTGTAAATATGCTTAGCTGTGTAGCTATCCGAAGTAGATGAGGGAAATAATCGAAATAAAAGTCCAAATGAAAATCTCTCAAAACAAAGGAAAACTTACGTGGTTCAGGTGGTTATTTAAAAAGGCGTGACTTAATACCAATTGAACATTTATTTTTACATTACGAAATAAACTATTTACAGATCCACCAGCACCGTACAGACTCAAGCTGAACAAAGTTTTAAAATAAATTCAGCAATTCTGCGTGAAGGCAAACTCCGCTGGGCATTTTTTATATACATGCTCATTGGATTAAGTGTCTATGTAATTATAAAAGTAGCCACAAAAGAACTCACGGTTGAATCATGACGACGAGACTCGCGGCGACAAAGAACCAAATGACAAAGACGCACAGCACGTTGGATTTGAACGTGTCCTCCTTCAGCTGACAAAACTGGATCAAGCAAATTCAAATCATCAATTCTCATTTGTGCCCATAATTCTCATTCCTCACACTTGGACTTTGTCTTGTCCTAAGCATGACTGACTACTTCTATTACCCGGGATAGTTAGTACTCGGATGAAGGAGTGGATCCTTGGAATGATTTCGGAATGGAAATGAATATGATAATTGGGGAGGACTACTTACGTCAGACTCGAGCTGAGCATCCTTGAAAGTGAGTTGAATGGGGTTGATGAATTGGTCTCTCATCTTCCGATTAGAATCAATCTCAATGCAATGGTCCATCAAATAGTCCGTCCCATCCAAATCACTTGAGCTCCAAATCATGGATCTGGAGGAAGTATTTGTTCCGTCATAATCCGAAGACGTCGTCTCCCCTCCGCCGTAGTTACCGGAACGTTCCATGTCCCCAGTCTACGGAAATAAGTTTAAATTTATTTGGTCGCACGAATTCTAACTACAAAATATTTATCTTGAGGTGTTACATTTAATTAATAAGCAAACGGCATAGTCATGTAAATTGCTCCTGATTTCCACATAACACCCCTTTTAGCCCTTCGGTTTATTACAACATACACAGTACCAGTACATAAATACTACACAGAATACATATCCCCGAAAATAATTATTGGTGAACAGATGAATAGTCCAATGATTCAGTTTCGAATCAATCAAGGCCAAGGTCATTCCCGGAATTGCCATTGTCATTNTCGAATCAATCAAGGCCAAGGTCATTCCCGGAATTGCCATTGTCATTACCCTTGAGCAGAAATTGCAGCTGGTGGACGTGGTCAATTCAGGGCACTCAGGGCATGAAGTTTTGGACAACTTGTCCAGCTATCAACCTTGAAAAACTAATGCTAATGTCTGTGCCCTGTGCAATAGTATGGATCTTCCTTCGACTACAAAAAAAGAGAATTCAATTTGCTACATCTTTGCTACAAGGATCCATGCATGTTTTTGCCCCAGAGAAAGGAAAGTTGGTGAAAGGGAGGACGGGACGGCCTTCATGAAATATGTTGGCAGGGCCAGGCCTGGGGTCCGACGACGACGGGACGCGAACGTAAAGAGAGAAATGATTAGAGAAAGTTGAGAGCTGACCTGCCATACATTTCCCAGTCAGCAGGGGAGGCCGTCCACTTCCACTTTCCCAAATTACATTCTTTTTCTGGGCCCTGGCTCTATTTCCTACTTTATGCATGCTGCCCTCACAAAATTCATGGTCATGGCTGGGGCCATGCCATAGTCAATTTGATTGATTGCGTGATATGTTTGGAAATTATCCACTTCAGAATTGGAAGGATGGATACGCACGCAGGCGGACGGGCGTACGAATTAAATTCCGAATGAGCTGTCAACTTTTGACATGAAAAAGAAGAGTAGCAATTTTGATACTGATCCGTCGTCAGTCAGAGTGGACCTGGTAAACCCCAAGCTCATTGCACATGCACAGTCAACTGGTACAAAAAGTCTGGAGGTCCAATCATTTTTCTTTTCTTTTTATAGCATTTGTGGTGAAAGCTAGAAGAAAATAACTTTTTTGTGTTCCTATAGGTCAGGGAGGACGGGGAATGCTAATTTTATTTTACTTGTTCAATTTTATGACTTTAAACTGCCTCTGCATGATGTGTGTCTGTGTCTTGCCATACCGATTCCAATAGCAATACGACAAGAGCTTAGCATTTTAAATATCAAGTCATGGTTTGATTTTCACTAGCTTCAAATTGGTGAAGCGTGATAACTATTAAGTATTTCAAGCAATCGCAGTGCAGATAATTTTTTTAAATTTGGCGTTAGACTTCATCAGAGTGGAACTCCGTTTCATAGCCCAGTTAATTGTGAATAGAGGAGATCGTATTCCCGGTAGAGCACTTACGCTATTATGCCTCCCATTCCTATTGTTGCCATTGTCCTCTGAGCTGTGACTGTTCCGCGGAGAGCTGAGCTGACGCGTGGACTGCGGTGGAGCTCCCTCTTTCCAGATGATTGAGTGTGAGAGCAGAGGCGAGGACACCAGCATTCAAGATGAGGCTCGGAGCCCTAAGATTTGAGTTTGAAAAGATCCGACCTCGATCCTTTTTCCTTGGTCTCATTGGATCATCGCGTTTGATCAAAAAAGTTTCCACTTTGTGTTCCTTTTCCCCGAAAAAAAAACCAAAAGTTTAAGACACGTACGTACTACGTATACGCAGGGTTCATAGGGCAGACGATAGTTTTTTCGGATTTCAAATCCCTTCGCCATTTTTTGAAGGGCAAAGGAAAAAGCAAGTGGACGAAGTGTGTACGATAGGTAACACAAAAAAGGAACTCGAACTATGTATATTAGCTAGTCCACTAAAGCATATCATATTCTACAGCTGGGATGGGTCGGGATGCGGAGCTCCCAGCAGCGTGGTAAAACCATAAAAGTCCGCAAAATTGATTACGCCGCCCTCCCCCTTTCTGCCCACGAAAAACTTTTTCCCAATTCCATCCCCCGTCCCGGTATAACTTACAACTATCCTCCACTTGTACGTATGGATCTGGAACATCTCCGATCCGCCCAAGATCACTTCGGAGTTTAAGATTACAACTTGTTTGATAAAGAGTTTGGGGGAGAAGAGCCTTTTTCTTATTAGTTTCGGTTTCATACTTGGTTCTTTTTTTCTCAGTTCGGGAAGTGAGGAATTTCCTGAAGGGGAATGGTGTACGGGGGCGATCCCGTTCAAAAAATTGATAAATCTCAAAATACATATAAATACAAAACAGTTAGTTGCACTCGATAAACGGCATTTGAATTTCTTAGCAAAGGTTTTCATGTGCGTGCGTTACCAAACATACTGTACTTTTATTTTATCTGTCTGCATTTCCTTCCCACTTGGAAAGTGAATACAAAAGGGAAATTGAGGGCTTAACCCTCCGTCGTGCGTTCAAACTTAAGCCAGTTATAAAACCAGGTCATCCAATATGATTGGCGATGGGATCTTTACGTACGTAGCAGTAGTGCAGTTGTTCGTAACGCATGGGGGCGATCCCGTTCAAAAAATTGATAAATCTCAAAATACATATAAATACAAAACAGTTAGTTGCACTCGATAAACGGCATTTGAATTTCTTAGCAAAGGCTTTCATGTGCGTGCGTTACCAAACATATTTTACTTTTATTTTATCTGTCTGCATTTCCTTCCCACTTGGAAAGTGAATACGAAAGGGAAATTGAGTGCTTAACCCTCCGGCGTGCGTTCAAACTTAAGCCAGTTATAAAACCAGGTCATCCAATATGATTGGCGATGGGATCTTTACGTACGTAGCAGTAGTGCAGTTGTTCGTAACGCAAGAGTATGGATTACCCGTACAGGCAAAGGAAAGATACGTAGGAACGTTTTTGCTACTAACAAGGAACTCGAAGGTTGTAAAAAGTTGGAGGGAGAAAGGATTGCTTACTTTGAGAAAGTTGTCTCGTGTTTGTCCAAATCCCGGCTCAACTTCGTAGACATTTCGAAGGCACTTGAGCGTTGACTGTGAGATGTGGACTCGCCTGCAGATCATAATCGTTCCCGAGACGCACACATGTAATAAAAATGAACATGGAGAAATGTGTTAATGGGTGTATATAATTCATAAAAAAGGAAAAGCGAACAAATTGGTCGGGATTGAAAGCTCAGACGCGACATTTATGGAGTTCGACTCGTCGAGTCATAATTTTTGGTCAATCAAATTAATTTGAAAAAAAAAGCTTGATTATATAATTAAAGCTTTATCAACTTTCTTCGTAATCAATTACCCAGGTACACCACCGGATTCCATGTGATTAGCAATGTTTACATCATGGCTCCATATATCAAATTGCCATTTCCTTAGGCCCAGCACACCGCACAGAACAGAGCCAGAGTGGATTCCAATTCTCATGTCCAAATTTACCTGAAAGATAAAAAAAATAAATGTAATGAAATTTTTGCACCTTAATCAAAATTTTACAAGCGTGAAATCCGTTTATATATAGAAGACACGACAATGTGATTCACCAGTATAGTAGTTCAGTGAAATTGGAATATGAATTAGAATGTGTTTCAAAATGACTGATAGATTCGTTTGGCTCAAGTAACCCATGTAATATATTGGACAATCAAAATTAAGGGCTCCACTGTAAGGAGTGCACCATTCAGAATTTCAAATGTTACTAACGAGTACTCAAATAAGTTTAAAATTAAAACACTGAAACTATAATAAAATTTGCATCTGTGCTAAAATATAAATAAAATCAAACGTCTCCGAATGCAAACATGAGGATATCCTGAATTCCGCTCTTTCGAGATCATAAAGACCCGTACAATGAGTTCACCTCTTCCTGGAATGGATCATAGTAGAGAAACTGAACTAAACAATGGGAAAAAGTTTGTATGATGCTGATCTGTGTAAAATTTGATGTGCCTACGATCCACATACATAAGTACCCGGTTCCTTGAACCCTGAATGCTATGCCGGGCGGGGCCTATGACATAAAGGACATAAACCAGCCACCTATACATGGGCGCGAAACTCAAAGTAAAGTTTACATTTCCCCAGAGGTAAAAGATCCGGAGTACGTTTCCGTGTTTGTAGTTTGCTGGAAAAGTACCCCCAAATACTTCCAGGAAAGTTATTTTTATTTGGAGGGTGGACAGGGGAAGTGACTTTGTCATCCTAACTCAAATAGAATAAAATTCTTGGTCAGGATCTCCACGGCATTGGTCTTTTTGACTGAAGGTGATATTTACACGCCAAAAGAGTTCAGACCAGACGAATGTTTTTTTTGGGGAATGACCATGGTAAGCTGTTACCTCAAAAAAGTCACATCGTAATAAAGTATAGAAACTGTAAGGGGATTTACTTGTTTGTTTTGTCGAACAAAGCGAATGGCCCGAATCATGTGAAGTCCGAGCTCCACACAGCATGAGGCATGGTCACTCCGGGTCTCAGGGAGTCCACTCACCTAACGATCCAAAAGAAACAAGGAAGTCCGGTTACACAAAAACCAAAATTAAATACACATGTAGATGAGATGATGGATCGTGAAATTTATCAAACTTCCGTGTCAGAAATATATTTTTGATAAAGTAACTCACGCAGTAGTAGCAGTCTCCAAGCAATTTGATCCGCAGACAGTTGGTTTCCTGGAATTTTGAGATCAAACAAATGTTAAACTCATTTGTTTATACGAAGTCTTTGCTCCAATTCTTATTCATCGAAGTTAAAACATATGTCTGAATAACAGAACTAACTTCAACTCCACAAATCAAATTGTGTACTTTTCACTGGATGAAGCTGGATAAAAAGATGTCGCTCTCGCTCTCTTCCATGCATTCAAGCGCATGCCAATGCCAACCAATGAATTGCATTGTATTGTTAATCATTTCGTTTCCTAAAAAAGTTGGATTAATTTTGCTAAACAGCAAACATAACTGTTTAACAAAAACATTTAACCTGAACCAAACTATATGTGGCAGTGCAGCAATTAATACTTGTTCAAAAATTATCAGAGTGACTGATGCTACAAAGGAAGTTTTAGTAAATCCTTTGTTGTGGATTAATGTAAATCTAGGCACTAAAATTCACGGCACTCGTCCTAAATTCTTTTTAGAAGTTCATAATTTCACGTGATAAAGATTTTAGCTCATAAAATCTAACACCCGGTTCCCCCAAAACTATTAAATGCCAATAAACTCCTCCTGATCCCCATCAATCCCCCACATCTATCGTTCCCAGCCCCTCATCTGTGTCTGGAGTAGATTAAGTTCCTTTGAAATTGCTCTTTGAACTTGTGAAATTATTTTCCAGGTCGTTTACATAAACTTAGTGCGACCAGGTGGAAACATCTGTCCATAGAATGAGGCCCGTGAATCTGGCATCACTTCAAAGTTAACTTTTTGCTGGAGAACTAGGAGTGGATTTTCGTTTGAGCTCAAGCTGATCTCACATAAATCGGAGCAGCTAGGACTTTAGGATCCACACGTGTGCCCCTGTGCGGCACAGCCAAGATAGCCACAGGCAGTCAAAGGGTGAATCGAATTAGAAAGATAGTTTAACTCGTACTTCAACCGGTGCGGAGAAATCCGCTAACCGGGTAACTTCGTAGTTTCCTTCTGTCACACAACAGTCGGAGTGTATCGATAAATACAAACTTAAATTGGACGACTTACCGTTGCTAGTTTGTCAATAGCGCCCAAATAAATCGTTTAAGATTCGCACCAATTCCTGTGGTGAGCATGAACTTGCCAATTCTGAAGGGAAAAAAAGAAAATGTGTTCAAATGTGACTCATCGTTTCAATTATAACTGGCCATGGCATTGCGGTCTAGACAATTTTTGGGACTCTTGAATTTTTAAAATAACAAAATTGGGAAATGCTCCTTAAATCCAAACCTGTGAATCCTTTGACGTCAGCAAAGAGAATGGAAACATTTTCATAGTGATGGAGGTAGATTTTATGGAATTGGGCACTATTCAGTTCCAGGGACGACGCCAAATCCCCCACCAATTCCTTGGCCACGAAACTTGGAAGAACTGCAAGGAAAATAAATACAAATTGAATACAAAGACTTTTGACATTGTCAAAATAAACCCTTCAACGCAACGGCTATGTGATGGAATTGAATTGGCAAGCAGAGGATGATGATATGGGCAGAGGAAATTCTGTCTGATGTCTATTAGGGGATCCATGAACTAGAACAATAGGGGCTGGGCACAGTTCCACGAGGTAGTAAAACAGAATAGAGTTGTTTATTCAGAGGTTTAAAGTTACTCCACAAAAGTATGGGTCGGAGGTGTACGAACGTAATAGAATTTGCTAGAACTTTTGGATTTTACAATGTACTATTGTAGAATTTTAAGCATTAGCTTCAAATCTGGTTTTCTGCTAATGGACCTTATAAGGTGCCGGTAATTTCTCGATTTTACGATAATCCAATGAGAATGATTTTCACCCATCAAATTCAAAAATATCAATTATAACCTGAAAGAAGAAGACGCTCTTGTTTTTCATTCTCCTTCTTTGTTCTGTAGTGCATTTGAATGTAGCGCCGAGTTTCTAAAAACGCATTCCGTTGTCCACGGTCCGTTAAAAAGCGCGTGTACAGGGCGCCTAAATTTATGCCTGTGTAAATGAGAAGGTCCGCTGTGACGGTTCGTACGATGCAGCTCTGCGTCTGTAAATAAAATTAATCTTTAAGGTCACATACAATTATATTTTAACTAGGTTCCGTTAGTCCTAGTCATTTCCACTTTGACAATATCCTTTATCCGGTAATGTAACTTGTCAATCACTAGTAAATTAAAATTTTAAAATGTGTTTTGGATTAAATTGTAAATCCGCATCTAATCCCCGGACCCGAATTTGAAATTTTCGACCGGAATGTTTAATCTCATTTAATTCTGCTTCCACCGGAACCTTACATATTCCCGCCCGCCCCCTGCTTCCGCAGTGATTTATCTTATCTTATCTGCATTTAAATCGAAGGCACGTTCCGTCTCCTCTCAAGCACTTCAATTCCTTCAACCAGGAGAAAGTTCGGGGGAAACTTTAGGCCGAAATCTAAGGGGTGTGGGTGCTTTGCCTTGCCTAGGCATCTGGTATTCCCACAGCACAGGAGAGATGCAAGTATTCTGCGTATGTACATACAGCCACATCGCATCGTAGCAGCCAAAAGCCAAAGCAAGTCGGTTTCTTTTTCAACTTTAAGTGTTTTTTCCATTCCGATAAATCCTGCCTACCACACAGACTACGTACCTTGGGAAAGAAAAGACTGACAAGGTCCGACCTGAATCGATACACATGTTACATTACTCACATAAGGGTACATACAATACAGACAGAATGATGCGTGGGAATCCCAGGGCCCAACTGCACTGGAACGACTGGGACTGACTCGTTGGATTTTAAATCCCTCGTCGCGTCGCCCTCTGAACTTAAATAGAGCCTTCACTATTTTTTTTACGGCTAAAAGCCAGTGACTGACTGACTGCAATTTGGACTTACCAGCCCCGTTGGGCCCTCCGCATTGTCCGCATACATATCTGGTAGGGAGGAGACGACGAGATGCACAATTGCTGTAATACTCGCTGCGAGGGCTCCCCATCTACAAAAAGGAAGAGAGATTCTTCATTTAAAGCATTTTCCTTCATTTAAATATTTAAATTTCATCGGGAGTGGATATGAATGTTTGTTTTCCGTACGGTGGGACGGCAATCGCGTTCGTGGCTATGAAAATTCAACGGGGATGGGTACGTCCCGTGCCTGCCTCCCCAAAATCCTAATCCCGTCGTGAACGTCAAGGACAGATTTTATGTGCAACTTTCTCTCTCGTCTGGCGCCAGGAGAAAGCCGAGCGTCATCACAGTTTCGCATTTGCAGTGTGCGTGGGATAGCATGTGTCCTGTGGTGCCTGTGGGTTTGAGTATTACGTACGACGTTCGCGGGGGGCTTCTGTGCAGTGCGACTTAATCACATGCAAATCCTGTGCAATTCACTGTAAGCTATGTAATGTAATTAGTCGTGTTTGTATGTATGAGGTAATGTATTACATTGTACAATTTTTAACAAAGCAGCGAATGCCCGAGTAGTTAAAATTTTGATATCAGTTCGGTTCTTTGACCACACGTTTGAAAACATCTGAAAATATGTACCATTTAATATGAATATTCTCAAAAATCTTGGACGGTTCTGTAATAAACAGCATCAAGACTGCGTAAAGGAAGGAAAACACAATACTTTTGTCTTAAATCAGTTTTAGCATTTTGCGGATCGAGTAGCTATTGCCAAAAGGCAAATATTACTACCACGTGTATACCAAGAGCAAGACTTCTCGAAACCTAACTCTCCATATTTCTCAGCAGGGGAAACAAATTTAAAACTGCCCGGCTTTTTATTAAACTGAACCGAGGCATGGATTCATAATGGTAAAAAAGCTTCTCTATTATTGTAATGTTTTCCCCAAATTCTATGTAGTTTAACCTACTTAAAACCAAAATTCCCTGTCAACATTATTATGTTTTGTACGAGGAAAGTTTTTCCATTAAGAGGAGGGTGTGGTGTAACGTGTACATAGTCGCACAGAGCACAACTTTCTCCCAGGAATTTTACTGGGGTATCCCATGTGCACAAGTACATTCACAGCCCCTCTTTGCGTCCCACCGCACCGCATGTCTTCTAAACTGATCTCACCTCCACTGTTCATATGACCAAAAAAGTAATGTAGGATTATTAAGTGTCGTTATTTATTTGGTAATTATTGTCCCTTGTGAAGCACCCATATTTCCCATATGACGCATAGCGTGCCTTGCCTTGCCTATACTACGCAATGCTACGTGCGTAGTACAAATTTATCTCTTAATTCTCACAAAGTGAAATGAAGCTGATTCGCGCCCTACAAGCACACGGTATTAAGAAGTTGGAATTCCGGCCACACAAATGGGAATCCAAACTTCAGGCCAGTCGCCTGGTCTAAGAATTAACATTGTTCTACAAAATGCAATGAATTCCACTTGATGCGTGGAACTGACACCTTGAGCCACACCAAGAAGCCGAAACCCGGGATCCCGAACCCTCAAGTACAAATTAAATCCACGGAGACCCGTGTTTGTGCTGTACGTGTACGTAACGTGGGCCAAGGCACGGCGTAGTTAAGGGAAGTGGTAAGTGGTGCTGGTCCAGGTTAACCAAGTGTAATTTAAGCACTCCTGGAGTTGGAACAACTTCTCCTGATCTCCTTACTTGCGTGTACCCGGAGACAGCACGCCATGGAACGAAAACGAAGTCCTTAATTAAAAACTCTTTACGGGTGAACGTGAGCTATTCCAATGAAGGGAGTTTGCTTCACGTCGCACGCAGGGAGGATTTTCTGGAAGATTGAAGCCAATAAAGCCAAGTCTGTGTATCGACTCGACTCGACTTCCCTTGCAATCACTCTCGAGGGAATCGGTTTAACATAATTAAATGGGAATGACTTCGACTCACCTCAAAGGCATTGGCAACATGGCGTATGTGACGAAGATGACGAACAAAATGTACCAAAATACTGACGGCGGCTCACTGATTTCCATAATTATGCGAAGAAAACCTGGAATTTGCAGAAAACTTATTATTATTGGTCTGGGAGAATATTTCAAACTAAATACAGGTTGGCAGAATAAAAAATCTAAATTCGACACATTAATTACTTGGAACCAAACTGATATGGATGTACTGATGTATTACCAACGCTCAGAAGGACCTGAACTAGAACTGATTATAAGTTAAGATAACTCTTAATATTAAAAGAGACCGCCATTTTGATCGAGTTCAATATTAATATTAATGTTCTCCTTTCAAACCCTTGAATTTGGAAGCATTTTTTAAACCTTAAAATTAAATTATACGTATATTTATATAAATAAAGTTAAGGGCGTTCCTTATCAGTCACCTTTTTCTTAAATTATGATCAGAACAATTTAAATCAAATTAATAATCGGCACAAACCCTCCTCTCGTCACATCGTCCCTTACCTTGAGAAAAGAGAAGGGCCCAGGTCACAAGGGCCCCCCAATGTAGGTACAAATTTGCAAATCTCTTCCACCAGGCCAAAGTCCCCAACAACACATTGGCAGCCGCACTCAGTCCCGTCCAAACGATCACTTTGACGACGCGCGGATGCATTTCCGCCGTCGAATCTTCCGCGTCTCCAACCCGACCGTCCGAGCGCCGCGTTCCCTCCGGTGCCGGGCCCCGGGCCCAGCACGGCGCAGAGCTTCCCTCCGTCCTCCCACTACCAGCCGAGTCATTGTACGTACAGTACAGGGTAAGGGTCAAGGTCACCACCTTCACAACCAAGTCAATGAAGTTGACGATCACGAGGGACTTTTGGCGCTGGAATTCAAATCGGTACACATTAATTTGACTGGAAATTCACATTTGGCAATCAAAAGGAAATGGATCTTTTTAATTACTATACTAAGGTAATAGGAGAACGTCTTCAAGATTTGGGGGTACCGGTACGTGGATAGTAATAGGGGTGGAGTGGGGGTTGGGAGTTTAAATGAAAAATGATTTACTTGGCGACAGGCGTATCTCTGATAAGCCGTCTCCAGTTTCCGCTCCTTGAAGCGATTCGTGAGGGTCGGTAGATAAATTCCACGGTAGGTGAGGGCATCACTTTCTAAATCCCATTTCTCGCGGGAACATTTATCCTCCGTCTCCCCGCCGCCACCGCCGCCTCCGAAATCGTCTTTGACTTTACAAGGTTCCTCAAAGCTCCCCGGATCCGTGGCCAAGGTTATTCGGTTCAAGGAATGCCCACCACCGGAAATCATATTGCTGGCTGGTGTCCGGAGTTGACCCCAATTATTATTACTTCCGGCTCCAATGAAAGACGTCGTGGCCTCCTCTCCGACTTTATCCTGAGAGTAGAATTTCGAATGATGGTTATCGATAGTTTTGGGATGGTAATTTTCTGAGACGTAATTACGTCGTAAATTTAACTGTTATGGATTATTGGATCATAGAGTTGCGTTCTACGCAGTATTTTTATTTTTGGATGCAAAAATAACTTTTGTTTGAAAAACTGACGCGGGAGGGAGGGATAATGTGGATGAGGGACAGTCAGTCAGTCGGTAAAGAAAATAAGATCCGTCCGTTTGTCCTGTCACAGTCACAAGGTCACATTTCCGTAGCTTCCGACAAGAAGCCAACTTTTGTTGGTCGCAATAACAAAGTCAACCTTGGCCTCGTCCTTCCTGTACGTTACGTACGTGGGTCTGTCCATCCTTCCGGAAAATCGGATACAAACTCTGGGAACTTCATTGAGGTCTCCAAAAAATGAAAATATCCACTCCACAAATCAAGCACAAAATGTCCATTTCGTTCCCGGTTTCTTTCGATTCGCTGATTCCCTTCATTTGGACAAGTAGAAAACTTTCTTAAGCCTTGGCTAGTCATGGCGGATTTTCCAGTCATGTTAAATGACATTGGACCCGCCATGCCAGCCCATGGCATTGGGAATCCCATGCATTGTTATGTTCTGAACCCAGATTACCAAACAGTGGACAGTACAGTGAATTGGATTGCTTTTTCGTTCGTATTTCTCCGTTCTCCATTGTATGCGCCATGTCAATATGTCATGTCATTCTCGAAGAAAATATTCAATTCCATGGAGCTCATTTATGGGGATGGACTTGAAATAAACGTAATCTACTATTCAATTATACTAAATTTTGTCGTGGGAAAACGTAAGATGTTTTAGACGGTTAGGACATGCATAATATTCAATATTCTTTGGAAATAATAGGAGAGAAATTCAATCGACTAAAGGGACGGACAGACGCCCTTGAATATTTGTTGCGTGTAATGTACGTTACGGGTACGGAATGGCATACTTAAACAAATCTGAATTAGTAATGAAATGGTACATTGTATGCCTGCATGTCCTGTTCCGTCATCGTTTACCTCAGCATGGAATTGGAATGTGGTCAATGTCGAATACATGTTTAATGATGGTATAAAAACAATACATTCAAAATGGGCATTATCCTCTGGAATCATAGCCTCAAGCCCACCCAATTGCCTTTGGGAGGAAATCCTTCGTACGGACTGAAGCCATAAACGTTTCCCTGCTGGTCTCCGCCTGTAAATAATACATACAAATACATATGTCATACATATGGATATGTCAAAATCTCTAAAATTTGGCCCGTTTCTTGTATGTGACCGAAGCCGAAGTCGCGGTGCGGTTGTCGTACGTAGCCTTGGACTACTAGTAACAACTCAAGGGCCCGAACCCAGTCATTCCCAACGAGTATGAATTTATGAACAAAATCCTCCAAAAACCAAAGGAACCAAATGTAATGCAATCTTGACGAACTGCTGCCATCGTCACTGTCAAACCAAATACATACAGCAAAGCAAAAAAAAAAATTGTTCAATTCCCGCCATTTCCCCCGACTATTTGTTACACAAGGTTTGGAAACGGATCCCGTCATTTGGAAAATCGTAAATATCCCACGCAAATAAATCCCATTCATCAAATTCCTTCACCCCACGCAAAAATAAAAAAGGATTCGAATTCATTTGACTTTGGCGTGCCAGACAGCGCGGCGCGATGTAGTGGAAATCCACAAAAATTCCTCACTCCAACGTCCACATTTATTCTTTTCACCCTTTCAACTTTCTTTTGCAAAGGAAGCTCCATTCATACACCGTGTATTTTTGAATGACTCCTTACGTCCGCGCACGAACGTACATACGTAAGGAAAGCACGTGCGAAGCACTCGAAAGACACACAACAAAGTATCGTCTTTGTATTTCCTCCAACCTCCGCCTCCCACTTGATTCCATTCAAAAGATTTACTTTTGCAGGAAACGGCGGTGAAAAGGATCCCAGCACTTTAGGAGTTATGACGTAGCAAAATCCCAGCGTCGTCAGTTTGGGTTGAATGTAATCAAATATAAGTACGGGACTTGGGGATCCGTGATTTTGGAAGAGGTTATGCAGGTGGTGTTACATACATACGGGTGTGTCATACTGATGGAGAAAAATGATACTCTTGAGGTCCAGGCACCATCCATGCTTGCATTTTGTATACACAGACAAAGGCAGGCAGAAAGTGACTATCCCCAGTAATTGTGGCTTTTGCAAATTTGCACAGCTCATGGCACGGCGCGGTGTATAGTGTCTGGCGGCGCGGCGGCTCTATTATAAAATTTTCCGTGTGAGTAATTTCATCCAATTTTATGGCTTTGCACGGATAAGAAAGAATAGGCTTTTTCTACACACACACCGAGGCGGAGCATAAGGGAAAAGCTAGGAAAGCCTTGCGTGTGTGGTGTGTGTGAAGGAAAGATTCATTTCCCGACAGGGGCTTGGAATCCAGCCTCCTTTTAGTCAATCTTGACTAAACAGAGTGAAGATGGTCTTTTGGGAGATTCCCATCCTTTGAGATTTACTTCTTGGGGGTATTTATGGGTACGGGACGGGGGTTGGGGGATTCCCTGGATGGAATCAAGAATGAAATGAAGAACCACCGCACGGCACCGAACCAGCAAATTATAGATGAAGGCAAGGGAAAGTTGGCTGGGAAGAGATAGAGGATGTGGAGACGTGTATGTATGTATGTGTAGGATATGTGTATCTACTGGCGAGGCAATATGGAAAAAGTTCCTCTTTGCAATTGCAATTTATTGTTAGGTGACTGTGTTTTGTTTTATGAGGGTTCGGATGTGCGGCAGGGGGATAAATCAAAACCCTCATGTCAAAGAGGAAGGAAAAATCGGATGGATCGGTTACAATGATACGGTGAGCTTTCGCGTTCAGCACAAATTCGGTTTGTGAGCGATTTACTCTGAGATTGCAGTGCAGAAATGCTCAAAATTGTTTGCAACTGCGGTTCCAGTTCTAAAATGTCAAAACTGTTAAAATACACATTTTTGTTATGAAAGTTTACGAAGTACTCCAGTAGACGCATTCAATCCAAAGATTGTCATTTAATTGATATTAATGTTCTGGAGTTTTCTTATGCCTACAATTAAGCGCCAAACTTAATTCCGCAGTTATATTCCCAGAAGTTTTGTTTCCAATGTACCCTCCGTCAAAATGTGTGCTGCTTTTTGGAAGTAGCTAACCATTTAAACCCAAGTACTCAAATGAAGCATTCTCACTTGGCTGAAATCTAACTTTGCCTGTTCCATCAATTTTCTTTTCAACCTATGCAACCATATCTTAGCATTGGAGAAATGGAGTGCAGCTAGCTAATGCATTCTTCAAATCGATTTCTATTAATTCGTTCATTAGGAATGAAATGTTTGTGTGCGTCATTCATATCCCAGTTTGCAATAGAGGAGGAAAATCTTACTTCATGCATATCCTTGTTGTTTTCTGCGCGTGCCTTGGATCAGACCACCCACTTACAACACAACCTAACAAGTTACATGCATTAACATTAAAATCTCACGTGTCCAACCCAGAACAAAGTCATGATTTGTGCTAATCTGTCGTTGAGAGTAGAATAGGAATCGGGGTTTGTGGAGGAAAATGAAACATGGTGAATATCATACTTAGCATGCACGCGAGAAATAATGTACCTTTCCTTGTCGACGTCAACAGCTCCACTCGGCCCTCTCAGTTATACATAAGCAGAAGCATACGAAATACAAGATTTTGACAATATCACTTTAGTCGACCACTTCTGCTTACAACATGTGAGGCGAAAATTCTCCTCACCATTTCCAAATCTAAAATTAATGTGCAGCTAATGTGTTATGCCTTGCTTTACAACTTACAACTTTTCTCACTAACTGGAGCAGTAGTTGCAATAACAGCATGAGTCATAAAACACGGGTCAAATTCCTATTAACCGTGCGAAGTGGTAAAATATTTTTCAGTCCTCTAATGTGTTATGCCTTGCTTTACAACTTACAACTTTTCTCACTAACTGGAGCAGTAGTTGCAATAACAGCATGAGTCATAAAACACGGGTCAAATTCCTATTAACCGTGCGAAGTGGTGGAATATTTTTCAGTCCAACCCAGACAACCCATTGTGGTGGGAATTTCCTTGCCATTGTCACATCCACAACACAGAAAACTACGTACGTATAGCGTTCGCCCTTTCGAATTTCTTTGATGCTTTCACTCTGTAGAACCTTTTTTTGCACTTTGGCACATACACGGATAATAGAATACTATTACGGACTACAATGGCCTCAGTTCCTCCATTCTCTACACTCCTTGGGCTAGTAATTCCAAATTTGCACTCCACAATGTCCGCCTTTTGTCCATCAGAATTGGAGGCGGTGATTTATTCCTTTTTTCTCAAAAACATAACCAGCCCAGCGGGAATGCCTTGTGGATTGGATTTTAATGACAATTCTAGTTTGTCACTACAAACTACACGACACGTAGGCGCGGCGTTACCCTCGTCGTTCCATTGAATGGATCGTTACGAACGGCTATTCTAACACATTTTACCACAAACGGGACCAGTGGTGATCAAGTAAATCGTCGGGAGCTGGGCTGAGCCCACACACACACACACCCGGGAGCGTAATTCCAATTCCAAACCACAACACGGGGCCGGCCTGGACTTGTAGTTACTTTACTTTACCTACGAACCGGTAAAATTTATACGAAGATCCAGAGAATTGTCCACACATACGGACCACTTCCATGGATTATGTCCGAAACCGTACTGACTCCCTCCTTATCGGAGTTGTGGAAAGTCATTGGATCGTAAGTTTAATTTTATCTATCTCCTGGCTAATGCGTTTGCCATTATAAGCGTCGCAGGCAGGCGGGGCCGGAGTGAAATTAGATCCCAGCGGCGTAATCCAAAACCACAATCATTGTTCACCCGCGGCGGCGGGATACGTTCGTACGGTGTGGTGTAGCCGTATGGTCCTTCGCTTTGTCAACTTAATCTACTTGGATGAAATTAACTTTCAGGCTCAGATGGGAACAAATTCCGAAAAAGGAAATTAATTTTATGGATGTGTGGAAATTCTGGGGCTATTGGATGGGTGTGGAGTGGCTTTATCCTCTGGTAATTTGAGGAGATGCAATTTAAAGTGTTTTGTTGTACAAACTGGATTTTTCCGGTAATTGTACAGCGAGAAATGAAACTCGAAGAAATCATAGTGCATCCTACTACATGTTCAATTTTTATGTACATACATTAATTAACTAATTAACGACTCTGGAATAAGTTTTGAAATTTACAAATGTATTTCATGTGTATTGAAATTATGAACCTACAATCACCATGTTTAAAATAGTCTAGCTGTAGAACACGGCATTATATTAGTCCATGGTTAAGCTTATTAGTTTCACCGCCTACAGCCGTGGGATAGACAAAAAACTCGGATGCTACTGCTAAAGAGTTATAATAGTTTTTCCAGAAACTCATCCCCTCCCAAATGTTTATTTAACCATAACCAAACACTTTCAAGTGCGTGGAAGTTTCTCCATCAAAACGAAAGCCCACCCACACCAAAGTTAGCCATCCCATACATACGCCGTGGCGACTAGGCCAAAGTCCAGTGAACCAAATCATTATTTTTTTGGAAATTGAGGCGAGGAAGATTAGAAATGAAACTGGATGAGTGGTTCGAGTCATACGAAGTCAGTCAGTAATGGATATGAATCGATAGTAAAATTTGTGAAGGAAAGGAAATAAATATGATGTCCTCCTCCCATTAAGCACTATTGAGTCTCCTTCGCTCGTTTCCCTCCGTAGAAACGAAATGGACCAGATGTTCCCGCCTCGCCTGCTCGCCCAACACACATCACATATGGGCACAAACTCGATTTTACAAATCACATTTAGCACAAATGACTTCCTTCAGCTCTTTGTGCATTTACAGGAAAGTGGGGACAGATTTGCACCGAAGCGGGGTTCAATTGACATCGGATGAATAGGGTGAGTGTTCGAGTCACGCGATCGCTCAAAATGATCGCGAAGACCTGAGATGGGTGTATGTAAGTGGACGGATGCGAGGGGAAATAGTACGAGATTCAATACAAAAATGGATCAAATCTTACTTCGAAACACTAATGAATAAGGACATTCGATATCTGTTAATGTTTAGTGTTTAACAAGTGTTATAACAAATTTTTGAGTGGCTATGAATACCAGACATGTGGGTGTTTATGATTAAAAAACGAAATTACAAATATTGTGAACAGAAGTTGCATGAAAACGCACGAATTAGATAAACGTTTAAAGTTGGGGTGAATAATTGACATTTTAAATTGTCATTTTTGTCATTTTAAACCATTTTTAAGAAATTCGCGTCCAACTAACAAATTTATTTTGGAGACTGCTCTATTGAAGTCCACATTATAGTTTTGTAGGTTGAAAGCTTTTTATGCACAATTAAGTGTTACGTTGATCAAAGAAATTATACAATTCCAATGATAGATTTAATTTAATTGAAGGCCTCAAAAACATTTGCCTTTATGCACGAGTTAAGATGGCAAATTTGGCATGGATTCAACAAATTGACAAAACAAGTCATTCTTCCAATTTGCATGTGCATTCGCATTCCTCTATAAATCCAACCAGAGTAACTTTATTGTTCTCAACCACGAATTTATGTGGGAAATAGAACATATGATTCCCCCTTGCTTTCATTTAGACGCGTTGGGAAATACTGTTAAAAATACTCATTTTGGGAAATGAATGAATCCTTTGAATGTTATTTTTGTACCGGTACACATTATCGTCGCTGGAATGGTGAGTTGATGGACAGTTTTGACAATCCATTGCCATTGCCATTGGTATGTAACCCTGACTCATTTCCAGTTTTGTATGCTCAATTTAAAGAGAAGTACATTGCATTTCTTCAAAAATGAAAATTTAAACTACAAATTTTTACTTACTCAAGTTCAAAGCTTACAGAGTAGAATTAGTAGCGATTTAGACTAAAATTTAAATGTATTTTCGTGTAAAAGTATCCCCACACCTTCAACCATTAAGTGCCCTGCAAACACACGCCTTTATTCTCCCAAAAGAAACACTCCCATGTCATCTTCTGTTTATAAAAATAGAAGGGGAACAGATGGATGGATCCGTGCCTGCTAATCTACTCCAATACACAAACTCGTTTTGAGTTGCCTTTTTAACTCACCTGGTTCCATGAAAGCCGGGATGGGATGGAGCATGATGGAAATATAGGTTAATTCCTCTGA
>JAAXYW010000840.1:0-28687 GCA_036851895.1 Orthonychiurus folsomi | reverse complement strand
AAAAACAATGCATCCTCATTAATATGCAGTAGTCCATGTACGTTATATACTGCAAACTCTTGCCCATACAAGAGCATGCATTTGCGAACAAATTTTTTTAGCAGGCCCTTAGCAACAGAATTCCAACCAGGATCAGAAGCCTTGGGTGACAATAAAATTAACATACCCGTATGTAGCAGCAGGAAATTCTTATATTCAGGCATGGAAATAACTCCGTTCAGTATTACTACGCCTGTATAAAGCAATAAAGACCGAAACTCGGTACCTTTGAAATGGTCAATTTGTAAAATTGATCTGGGCTTTCGTTGAAACTCTGAGGGAAAGCTTTTACGCATGCTAGTGAGACGTGCAGCTATTGCGAGTGTGTCCCTGCTGCGTAGGCGATAAGGAAGCCGCCCCTTAACCCATTGCCGAAAGAGTTTCCTAGTTACCCCTAGGCAAACCAAGTGCAAATAATCCAAGGGCACTTGCGAAACCAAACCTATGTTCATTTGCGACAAAATTGTTGAGCCAGTATGATGACTCTTGTCTGTCTGCAGCAAGAATGCTTCGTCAGTTCTTGGGGTAAATTTAACATTCGGGTAGACAATTCTACCGCACCATTCACCCTCCTCCAGGCATTTCTCACATCCACTATAACTATTATGACCCTTACAAGCCTTGATAAAGCTGCGCGCCGGAGCGTCTGCTAGTATTCTGGACACTCGGAAAGAGTAACTAGTTCCATTCGAGAATCCGTACTGCTCCAACTGAATGCACTCATTGACAAAATTATTTAGAAAGTCCAAATTTGTTGGTTTCGATTCCCCATAGAAAATTGCAATTACGAATGGGCTTACATCCAGCGCTTGATCAACAATTCCGAGTATGGGCCAAAATTGTTTGTTCGTGCTTTTTGTTAGGGGAATTCCATCAACACCAACAGAAATACTGATTAACGGGTTTTCCACTCCTGATTGTAACTTATATTGGACATTTGAAGGATTTGAACTCTGTTGCAGGCCGCCGCGAATTCTGGCAAGTACATAATCTTTGATCCCAAAATAATAATATTGCCCTCCGCTGAGCGGAATTGTTTTAATAACCGAAGGAGTGCACATTAATGTTCTCGGATCTAACGGAAGAGATACTGGGCTCAATTGGCTGGTATAGAAAATATTCAGCAAATCTTTGAGTGCGGAGTGCTTGATATTGTGACTCAGCGTCCACCCCCGAAGAGCTTGATCAATTGGGACATAATTCTCGTTTAAATTCTGATCACAAACGATCCCGCTATTAATTTCAACATTTGGGAGGCTTTGATCACTTGTAATATCACTGGACTGGGAGTTAAATTTATATATAGATATATTACAAGACATACCATCAGTACGTACAGCATCCACAGACGAGCTAGAGTAAGGACTAACTACACTTAGTTTAGTAAACGAAAAACTGGGTAGAATTGTATTTGGAGAGGCTTTGCCTCTAATTCGCTGGAGGATACTTCTGACTTCTTTCAATCGCCGTCGGCGCTCAGTTCGTTTGGTTGTACTATTGGAAAACATGACTTTGACCTTCTTTCCCGCCCACCGTCACGATCCTTAGAGTTTTTAAGCCATTTCTTGGTATATCCGTCGATTTCACAATCCGTCAGTTCCGCACAATGCTTGTTCAACCGGACACTTTCTGTAAAAAAATTATTCCTGCTAAAACCAAAATCCATAATAAACTGGTTATTCTGGTAGGAATTACCATATAATAACTCCTGAAGTGGAGAGCTGTGGATTCCTCGCTTTGCGCACTTCCCCTTCCCTGTTAGGCTGGTTTCCTTTGCGAGCTTAGTGGATAGCAATTGGGCCAGAATTCTGCAAACTGTGTCATTTGGACTTCTTCCTCCTAGGAATCGGACTTTATGGATCTGCAGAATTAGAGTGAAAATATTCAGTTAATCTCTACGGTATACATGAAACTAGATTTTCGTTTGCCATTAAATTAGTCTAATGTGATTTTGATTCATAATAAATGACTCACCACTTTCGACTTGTTAGTACCAGTTTTAAGCCAATTATTAAATAAATCGAAGTCAACCAGTGAATCCACGGGTAAATTCGGTAGGTCAGGATCTTCCTCACTCGTTAAATCTTCCCCAGGTGTGGCTGTGCGGCGGAGAAGTTCTAAAACGTGTCCTTCTAAGTTTACCAACTTCCCAAGAATCTCGGACTCAAACTCTAGAAAGTTACAAAAACATTAATCATATATTAAGGGTTATTGGGTACATGTTACGGAGTGGATATTAATTTAATTTGATTAATTATATATTTTTAATTAAACTTGATCTTTAATTGTCAATAATATTACTAAAATATCTGACGTACTTTGATTTTCAGCAATTATTCCATTCACAATTGCGTTTAGATCGATAACCCCAGGATCGATTTCAAACACATTCGAATTCTGCAGATTTCCAACTTCTGAAACAATCCCAGAGCTATTAGACGGTAAATCTGGCCGGGCATGGCTCGAAGGTTTGGTCAAAGTCGAAGTTTGAGATAAATCAGCAGTAAATGTTTGTTCAATCTCCTCGTCTTGAAGGTTGTGTTGTAATACTCCGAACAAGTTTGATGTCGGACTATCTGCATAAATATAAAGCTAAATTAAACCATAATTAAAAACCAAAACGAAATACTGGGTACACTTGCCGTATTACAAGTGGCATTTTTCCTTTAATGTTTAAAGATATTTTTGTATGCATGAGTTGCTGTTGCTTTAAAGGCAACCTTTGTGTTGGATTTCTAACTTTATTTTTGTGAATGTATGGATCAATTTACCAGTCTTAGCGTTGGAAGTTAGAGTTCCAATTGGTACAACAATCTCATCATCGCTGGAATGGATGCTTGATGATAGAATATCTTCTTCTGAATCTGAAACTTGCCGGGTTTTTTTATTCAGAAGCAGTTTTGCGGCAGCTCGTCTCTTTAGTGCACTTCGTTTCTTCGGAATTGGTGTTGTCTCAATTTCCGAAGACTCCAATTTATTTTTGGTCCGGGCCTCCTTTGCACTCGATTTTGCTTTTGCCAGTGTCTCTGAAATCACACACAAAGATATCAATAAAATTAGTGACAAAAATTGATTCAATTTCGCTGGCCAAAAGCGTGAGCCGAAAAGTGCAGGCTTTAATCAATACAATTTGGTACAAATTTTTACACAATACAATTTGTATAACAGTAAACACATTTTTGTATTTGAGTAGTCAATTGTAAGTAAATTCACACAAGTTGTGGGCTACAACTACATGTTGCATACAAGTAAAACATGCAAATTAAAAAAATTAATTTTACGTACCACAGAATTTTAGAACTTTGCAAGAATACTGTAGCCAATGATCTTCTGGCCCAGAGTTGGTTGATCAGCTTCTGATGACTTCCAAGGCCAACCGGCCAAGCGCACTTAGTATTAGCTTCGCTTAGCCAAAGCGCTGAAACAACTGACACAAATAATTCGTCGCTCTCAGCAAATTCTACAACTGCAAACGGTTTGTTTTTCTTTTGAGCCATCCCGACAAACATTTTACAAACTCAAGCTGTTGGCAAACTACCGGTATGCCTCAGGCATACCGGGTGCGCATCGGCAAAATATTTCGTTGTTTTCCCATTAATGGCCCGGCACCATTGCGATGGGCAGAGAAGTTGAAACGTTTTGGAGCCGATACTGGCAAAGCCAGTACAAAATATACACACAGCCAGTGCTGGCGCAGGGCCGGTTCACAAGTATTAAAACTGCACCGACACACCAGTGATGTTACAGCACCGTTTTAGTGACGTAATTTGCGCGTTGGCCCAATACCATTCAAAACGCACATAAACAATACTGGTCAGACAGAGCTAATTTTGGGCGGGCTTGCAACTAAATAACGACAGGAAAGGACATGAGGGCAGCCAAAGCCATACTACATTTTGCTATAGTGCAGTGCTGTTGTGTTTTGTGTACTATCCTGCTCATTTTTGAAGCAACTAAAGTTTATTTCAGTTAATAGATTTACAATTTGGCGTTGCGATGTTTACGTAATGTACGTAAATTGCTCCCCCTGTATTAAAAAGTGTGTGTGTGGTGTTGTGTTTCGCCAATACCTGGAGCTAGGCTACTCACCAGCATAATTAATATTTTAAACAAAGACTTAGATGGTTGGTGTCCTTGTGATAATGCACTACTTTCAACATTTCCTACACACAATTATAGTTGAACTAAAAGTTATAACAAGTTAGACTTAAACAAAAAGTGTTTTTAACACCCTATTCAAATTAATTGTTCTGGAGTGTATCCATATTCAATTTCCAACACCCTAATTAAGTGGCTCTGCAGTTTAGTGAATTGTATACTTGTGGTTGCAGCCGCTAATATTACTATTACTTGGGTGATCTGCAATAAATTTTAATATGATGGATGGAATTCAGCCTTCAATTGTGTGTAATTATTTGTCTAATATCACCATTAGGAAAGTCATGCATGATTTGTATTGGCTAAGTACGGTTTACTGTATCGGCAAAGCATTGGAAAAGCATTTGTATTATATTGGGCCAGCAGCATCAACGCCAAATTCGCATTACCATGCCAGCACGGAACCAGTAAAATGCCAGTACATGCTGGCTCTATCACTATATAGTAGCACTGGGCCGACACAGGCTTGCCAACACTTAATCGTGCATGCAGTTGGGTCCACATCGCAATCTTTGCCAGCACGCAGAAACATCCACTGGCCCAATGTTGAGCCAGCAGAAAAATGTTTGTCGGGATTCTTCCTATGTTACTACACTGAAACACTGATAGTGACTGACACAAAAGAAAATGCGTTTCTGGACCGTTTGTTGTGCCAGCCCGCCAGAATCTGTCGTTCGCTTACCGAAGGCACCCCGAATCTGGCAACATTGTGCTAACTCAAAACGAAACCCCGAATTCTAGTCGAGTTCGAGTGCGAAGCGGCAAATTGCATTCTGTTTCTCTTCTGATTGTATCAAGTGGGCCGAATTCTATTTACAGCTGACATTCCATAAGCTACTTGTCGTTTCAGAACAGTGTTCGGCCCTCGCCATAACGGAGACTGTGATTTGGACTCTATTAACCGTGCACTCGCCGATTTCGGCTACACAGCTGCTTTACTTCTACGAATGCGGCCACCCTTAAACCGAGTTTGTCGCACATATTCAGAATACGGGCCGAATTTCATTGCACGTCGGGCAGGGACCACCTGCAGTGGTCAAAGTCGGCATTTTGTGTCGCACTGGGCAAANAAAGCTCTCGAATTCATTTTCCTCTGTGCTTCTTCCTCGCATCACAGCCCCCTCCCTTCCCTTCTTCTCCTTCCGACCCATTACTGCCACTGCAATTCCAATCTATTATTATACCAGTTGCTCACACATTTACATTGTTCTCAATTGCAAAAAGGTAACCGTTAATCTCTTATCATCTGCTCGATTGTGGAGAAGTTCTACTTTTTTTTAAACAAATTGCGACTTGACTTGATGGGTTGGGATGAGCTGATTCATTTGTATGCCGTCTCCACAGAGTGTTACAAAAGTTACTTCAATCAAATCCAATGAGAAGGAAGGAATAAATGACTGGAGTTGCTATTATCACCGCGTTTGATAAGAAAGGAATGGGAATAACTGGACACCCGGATGGATCCGATCCAAAATGTGTGTGGTGTGAAAGGGGGCTTAGAAATGTTTTCAAAGTGTGGACGACACTCCTCAAGTATCTTTTTTTTTACTTTTATTGGCAGAGCCGAGTGTTTTTTTCTTTCTTATTTTGCTTCTTCGCTCAACCCTTTACTCCATGGTGTGTAACTTAATAAACTGATTATCTGGAGAAGCTTTGAATTGAAGTGGAAGTAGGAATGGCAGGATGAAATATATTTATATAGGTTAAAATAGTCTTGAGCAAGTGAAACAACGTTTTTCCTGGAGAGTCCCTTTGAAATTCATGTTCTTCCGGAGAAGTCTGTGGGAGTAAAGGGGGGGAAATGGAGTTGGACTCTCCAGAATGAGCTGAACTCTGAGCTTTGTAGAGTGACTTTTGAGAGCAATTGAGACAGGAATGACAGTTGGGTAGTAGTTTGTCCTTTCTGGGTGTCTTTCTCCCTCTTCTAACTACTCCACAAAACTGCTGCTGGATCCAGTCTCTGGAACATCCTTTGATATCAGAGACACATTGGATTCCCTCCTATTCCAGTTCCCTTCATCGCAGTTTATATTATGTGCAATGTGTATGTAGTACATGTGGGAACTGTACAAACTGTATAACGGACTCAATCTATTTTCTTTCCCTGAGCTCCTCGGGAGCTCTTTCGCGTTGGACAAGTCGAATGTACTTTAGATTTACAACTTCCTTTCGGTGAATTTGTGGCTTAAGGTCGAATGGTGTTTCCACTTCGCTCTTCATTTACATTGGGATTGGTGTAGAATAAATTGGACATCGGGAGGTGTTGACAGATTTTTGTAAACACGACTTAAAGATTTGCTGGGAGAGAGAGAAATGTGTATGGTAATTTGCGCCCACTTATCGGTAAACAGGTAGAAACTTGGTTTCAGTTACAGTTTAAAGAGCAAGACATGACTTGAAAACAACTTAAGAAGAAGACCCACATTTTATAGCAGCTAAAACATGACTGGATGTTATTTTGTTCATATTTATGCATTTTGAGAGGAATCGGATGCTGTGGAATGCGTGAAGGAACAGATGCCAGATATGGTTGAAGAGTCTTGAGCTCAGTCTACAAATTGATAAGTAGATCGGTGGAGCCATTGGACCGGAGTATGGCAGGAGCTGCTAAAAAGGGAAGTGGAAGAGGGAATTGACATAGTATTGCCTAATCAGGCTTTTCTTGGTTCTTTGGACCATGAAAGTGAACTAGCGCGTGCCCAATGTCTATTGAAGGTACTAGTTGGAGGAGGCACTTAGCAGCATCTCTCCTTTTTCCTTGCAATTGTTAAAGAAGGAGGGTGAGGGTGGAGAAGATATCTCTTTATTAATGCCTTACTCAGCAATCCCATCCAGGTATTTGAAACCATTCGGGTGAAACTCACAAGGCTGACAAGTGAAACGGAAGGAAGGAATTCATTTAGAAGAAGTTGGACCCCTCCACTTGGATTGTGAGGGGGATTCATAATGGGCAGAAACGAGGATCAAATTAGGAAAGGATTCATGACTCGGACATTTTTCGATAAGGATAGGAAATACCATTATTTTATTATCAAGCTGTTCGAAGCTATCATCTTTCAGTACACGCTTGCTTTCTATTTATTTCCTTGCTGAAAGACTACTCCCTAAAATACGGAGTGCTGAGATTCTCAATTCTTGTACAAAGACTAGCGATGACTAGGCAGGATTCTCTGATCCCCGAAATAAATGAGTAAAGCTATGGACTGTAAGGTTTTCACAGGTGAGGTCACGTAGTTATTTTTTGAAGGGGAAAGAGAAAGGATTAAGGCACGAACCGAATGAGGTCGTTATTACGTATATTGCTCAGAAAAAAAAAGTTTTGATTAGAATATTTATAAAACTTCCATGGGCTGGGGAGGAGATGAATTAATTTCAAGAGTTGGCTCAACAATTTAATGAGTTAAGCCAACGCGAATCCAAAAAAAAGGCCGTGGCCGTCAGAGTCAAAATCTGCTCTTGCGGAACTTAGCAAGTATTTTGGGGGCTGGGGTAGTGGAAACCATTTCAGTTTTAGCGGCAAGAAGACAGGCGAAGTCCCTCCTGTCAGACCGACCCCGAGCCACATTGAAGTAGAAATGTTCAGCCCTCGCCTAACTAAAGACCCAGAGACTTGACTAACTTTGAAATTTCTTTCCAGCATAAAAAGAACGTTAGTTTTACTTTTTGCACGCGGGTAAAATGGAATGCGATTCATGTTGTATAGCAGTCGGAAAAGGGAGAAAGAAGATAATCTGGCAGGAGCTTAAAGTTTTGTTTGAGCTTTTAGTTAGATGGAATTGGAATTGACTCACGTTTTTTTCGGGGTGGGAGTGCACAGCGAAGAAAATTTACAACAGACTCTCTCCTTCCATCAGTCCAGAATTTTAGCTCTGACTTTGTGCCCAATCGATAGGAAGTCTTTTTATTCTTCTACGTATAATGAAGGCTTTAGTTTAGAAACACGGGAAATAAATTGGCTTTATTTCAATCTTTCTTCGTTGGGCAAGAAAAGAGAGCCTTTCCTCTGAATACCAGCAATTTTGAAGTGAAATGAAGAAAATCTCCATTGTCACTTTTGAAGAACAAAAGAGGGGGGATGGGTGGAGGAAGACCGGGGTCATGGGTTTGGTTGGATTATTACTTTTGATTAAAGGAAACTTCTTCTGACAGTTAATTATTTATTTGAAAAGAATCTAAGAATAAGGAAGAGTAGGAGGATGCCTTAACAACATTTGTAGGTGAGGAATGATTTATAACTAGTTTTAGAATTTTGAGAGAACTTTGGCTTTAGAGATTCTGGGAAACTTCCATTTCCTCCAGATTAACAACCGTATTTTGTCTAAGAAATGAGAAGTAATTTCACCTCTGTTCCCTACAATTTTTTGGTCTATGTGTTTGCCAAAGGATAATTTACCAGATGCTACTTTGACTAATTTAAATTGTAATTCTAGTCAATGACTGTCATTGCGTTCTATCCATTTACTGTGCAGCAATTTTTTTAACGTGAGCCTTTTGCATTGTTTTATTAGTGACATTTGCTACATTAAATGTGGATTCTTGGCTTTGTTAATTTGGAGTTACAGTAGTAGTTTCTTGAGGAATTCTTCCTTGAAAATCATGGAATACAAATATAAAATATTCAATGTTAGCAATGTTTTAGTTTTCTGTTGGCAAACTAAATCGATGAGGTCGACAAATTGGAATACGCCTTCCTTAATTTTGGACCAAAACGAAAACATGGAATTCTCTTTGATTACACAAGGTTCTACAATATTGATTTTGTGGGAACTTAAATTATTTATGTTAAGCGCTGAAACGATTTAGAGACCACCAACTAACCAACTGCAATCAACTTAAAACCTTTTACATTTAGTTGAGTTTTAGTTTCTTTTGTTTACTTAAGGTTAAAAGGCAAACTGTACATTCTGCGGCATGCCTCCAATCCATGTTTCGTCTGGACCATCAATAAAATATTTGGGGTTAAAACGATTGAGCTCAACCACCATTGCATAATTCCAATTTTTACTGTAAATTATTTATCTAAGCTAACCCATCTAACCACCAAACATGAACTGTAAAAATACTTTTTTTTTGATTTTATAACAATAGTTTTAACCGCATGTGGTTTTGTATGTGGGTTAAGGAAAGTATGTGCGCCTAGTGTTTTTTTATACAATGTGTGTTTTTGTTTTATTTCAGGGGATTGGCTCAGATTTTTCCTTGTGTTCAGTGTTTCACGACCACCAGGAACCTCGCATCGCAGCCTGTGACTTCTGCACAAACTGTAAAATCCTTATTGTCAAGCAGCTTCTCCTGAGTGTGATCCATCACCAGCCTTCCCTCCCCCACTCTTTTGCTGCAACTTACTCTACACCAAAAGTAAATAGTTCCGTGTTCTTTCCCCGGTGAAAACTTCAAGGGGCTCCTCCAATATATCATTGCTCACCAAGGGGCCGTAAATCCAAGTAATAATAATAAGCACCATGGCTTCACCTGCTGATGATCCCAGTGTCACGCTCACCATACGACTGATCATGCAAGGAAAGGTCAGTCACTACTTTTTTTAATTCTCCTTGGGTCAAGTACAATATGCAAAACTTAGAACCATCATCTCACAGGATTTCATCATATGTTTGAATTGATTTTTCACATAAACTTTATGCAAAACAAAGAAGAACGTTCTATTGATTTGATTTAACATTATTGTTAGTGAGTCAGATAGCTACTTGGAGTTTTTTTAAAAAAAAGGGCGATGCAAGTAGGAGTAGGGCGAGCGACATGTTCTCCATCAGAAGCAAGTTAGGAGAAAAGAACATGACCAAAGACTTTGGCGACAATGCGTGAGTCTGATCCTATGGCTTTGAAAAAAAGCCGGGGGAGACTAGTCTTACAATTTATAATGGTTACAATTTACAATCTCATTTCCGTCGTATTTTCTCATTTTGTTTGGATTCTTGGCACCCTGTGTACTTTCCTTCCTTTCAAACAAACTACCCGGATTTTTTTTCCACTCCCCATGGTCCAGGAAGGAGTCGACTCACACATATGCCTTACCTAGGCTGGCTAAGGGCTCCTTCCACTATGTCAAATCGACTAGACCTCATGAGGTAATCAGGTATCCCGGATTTTTGTGTGTGTGACTTTCTCTTTTCTTTCTGTTCTGTTCTTATGGTCTCCCCTCAGCTCTGTACTTCCTTTTGATTACGAATGAATTGATAATGGAGTGTCATGCCTTTGCCTTGTATGCTTGGGAATGGGAATAAAAATATAAGGTTTCCTTACCTTGTATTTCATACTGTGGGAATTGTTGAGAGACTTCTTTTTGTGGAAGCAGTTGTGAGGAAATCCTGAGAAGGAGCTAAAAAAAAGTATTTGGACTGAGAAAAAGATAGTAGACAAGCTGAAATGGTCGTGAGAGAAGTCTCAGGTGAGGCGACTCCCCGAAAACCTATCCCTGAGACACGAACAACTCTCATTTTTCAATTTTTTCTCCTGACTCTGGAAGCCTCAAGTTGAATGCATGCATGGATGCATGCTTACGCATAGAAGTGGGGATGGACGACTCCTGAGAAAGATATATTGGATTGCAAGGCTCGTGTGTTCAACGAAGGCTGTGACAGACTTATTTTTTCCCCACATGTTGCTAATGAAATGTTTTGTTACCCTTCGGTGGGCCAGGGGTAGTTCATGAAGTGTCGACAGTGGAAGGAAAGAAAAGGAGGCCTTGGGAAGATAGGAATCTTAAGTGAAAGGACGGGAAGGGGGGCTTGAGGGACTTGAAAGAAAGGAGAATGGACTGGACTTTATGGAGAGTGTGAATGTGGCAGTAATCTGTTAGGCTGACCCATTCATTCTTCATTCATTCACTTGAAGCCGTCATTATTCATTTTGGTAACTGTGGCCAGGGACTCTTTCGGGCGTCCCAAAAGAAATTGACCGGGAGCCAACTTCTTGTGGAAAAAACCGAAGAAGAGTAAAAAGTAAAAGTGATCTCTTTTTCTTTCTCCGTCTTTCCCATAATACTTTACCGCCTGGCTCTTTATTGGTAGCGTGGGACAAATGAGGATTAGAGACGAAAAGGAACGGCTTTGTTTGTTGTGGGATCAAATCGATACACACTTTCTGATCGGGGGGATCCAGGAGTCCATTTCGAAAAATTTGAACTCACAAAATGTTATTTTCTTACCTTCTATGCTCAGGAATCGAAGGGACTAAGACATAAGGCTTTACCTCCTCCATGGATTTTAGTCTTTCTCTTGTCTAAGGAGGAAAAGAAGATGTTATTTCAGATGTTTCTTACCTGGCTGCTGGCTTTACGGTTGTATGAATTGAGTTACATTAGGAATGTTGAGACTCACGTTGCATGGAGAAGTGTTCTGGATTTGAAAAGAGAAGGGAAGACCATGTTTAGCATAGAGTCAATTGTTCTGTCTTCCATTTTTGAAAAACGAGTGTGGATTTGATGGTAAAGCAGGACACTTGAGCATATAAAGAAGTCACATTGGGAATTTGGGATGTCTTGCAAATGGAGATAGAGGGATGTAGATTCTCGTCTTTTAGTTTCCTCAGAGTGTTATACCATGTAAATTGATTTATTCGTGGAAAGGTTCGGGGAAAGGATCTCCCCAGCTCTTTCTCTCTTTTTAGCCTGCCTTCGTCTCTTGTGTTCTTTCTAAGGGAAAGGATGTCTACATTTACACTACAGACAACATCAGGGTTCTGAACTTCTACGGGTTTTTATTTTACTAGCCTTCCTTTCGTCCCGAGCACTTCCTAGTGATTGATTGATTGAGGATGGATTTTTTGTTTAGCTTGGTACAATTTTGGGGGTTCTGGTGAAATAGGCACAGATGTTTCGACTCTTTTCCCAGATTTTCCTTTTAATTAAATTTTGTTAAATGGTTTTGTGTGGCTTCTATTTTTTTGGATTTAAAAAAAAAGTTTTTAACTAAACCTCGAATGGCCAATGGCAATGGAAGTAGCTAAATTTATATTCTCTGTGTAATAATTTGTGGTATTAATACAGACAAGTTATGGGTTTCATTTGGGAGGTTTGGATGCATATAAGAAGTGGCTCAGTTGTCAAATTACTTGTAATGAAGACTCTAGATTAGAAAGGGTAGAAATGCATTGGAAGTTGAGTTGTATACGACTCTTCATTGTAAAATAATATTTCACACTCAAAGTAACTTTTGCTTTGAGTTTTTCTGCTGACATTGGAGGTTTTCATATGATGCCCGTCAGAAAGGATTCTGCGTTTCTGTGATTGAAGGCTTGGGACCCGTTGGAAGATGAGTTGAGCGAAAGGCAAATATATTCCATCCTTTAGTTTCACGTACTGCTGTTGGCTGGGAGCGAGGAATATTCTTCACCGTGTTTCTGCCGGAGGAATGGAAGATAATTCATACTTCAATGATAGGTGCAGTTCACGTTGGGTAGAGGAATAGGGTTAGGTAAGCCCAAGTCAGTACGACTCCCTTTGTCAGCATTCGAAAACCTCCCTGCTCTCTCTCTCTCTCTACTTTGACTCTGCATTTTATCGATCAAACTGTGTGGATCATTTATGATTCATTGCGACTTTCTCCAACCACCACGAATTCTGCCTGATTTTATTGTGTGTATTCACTGGACTAAAATCACGGAGTGGAGAAACCAGAAGACTGATTTGGAAGTTCCTGGAAAAATCCAAATTTCTTAAAGCCGTTATCAGAGTATCGTTCTTTATTTTTTGAGATGATAAATTGTTTAAATCCCAAAGAAAGAATATTATTTCCTGGAAGACAATAATAAATTATTTTGATAAACCTTAATTACTACATGAGAGTGAGGGGGGGGGGGATGGTCCATCAATGTTTCTATTCTACTGTCATGAAAGCTTCTTTCCTACGGAAGGATTTATCTAAGGTAAACCTTGATTGTGTTCAGACGAGAGGATTTTGGGCCAGACTTTCCATGAAATACGTGTTCATTAGGCTAATGAAAGAACGCCGATATATTGATGGCGATACCCTGCGGTGAAAGAGGAAGGAGTGGAAGGAAAACCTCGGGAAGTTTCGCGGAAAGATGTAACAACAGAAATATAATGGTGGATCTTGTCATGGAACCATTAGGTTCCCTTTACCTGTTCAAATTAGCCAAAGAACCCAATCCTACAATTACTATAGGTTGGCAAATCACTCTGAAGAGACCTGGAACTTTCTGGTTTCCCTCACAAATGTAATGCTTTCATTAAGGTTTAGGGTGCGGGAGTTCACGGTGTTATAAAGTATGCATTGTTTTCCTATACTAAACAAACGAAATCCGTTCTCCTATATATGTTCGTAATGGAGTTCTGGCGTAACAGCTTTACCTCAACGGCTAGAAAATAAATGCAAAATGAATGTAGTCTAATGGAACAATCAAACCTTGCCTATAGGACCTGATATATACACTCATCAAGCTCCCCCTCGAATTTAGAATTATATTCTCTCTTTGCTGGAGATAAAGGGTTCAAGTGTGGAATGGAACCTCTAAAAAGTTTGAAAGTGATCCTATGTTTATTCATCCTTTTGAATTGCTACATTTCAACAACGCGGAGTGTCGGATTTTAAAGTGAACTACAATGTTTCTATTCGTAATGAACGAGACACTTGACGGTCATTAATTCTCTCTGGAACTTAAAATTGTACTTAATTACAAAGTTGACATATGGGGAACTATAAAAAAAAGTTTGAACAGTAATAATTCATTACGTGGTGAGTTTATGACAAATGGTAGTTAACACTCCGTTATTACGAATAAACTTTTGGCTCCTTGAAATACGTATTCAACACAAGTTTCTTTTGCAAGGATATATTATTTTGCGTGCCGACAAGCTCTTCAAACTACTTCCCTCATTCAAATATAATGGTGTCGTGACGTGACAATTTATGGAACGTACGCCTGATCTGGGAATTACAAGCTTGAGAACTTGTTGGACTCAGCTGACAGGTCCTTAAATAAATCGCAAGTTTATGGGGAGGCTGAGTGAATATCAGAATTTAAGATGTGGACGTGTTTGTTAGCGATTAAAGATCGATTTCATCCTCACCAGTTCTCAAATAATGCAATTTGCTTGAACTCTGTGGATTTTATTAGGTTTGTTTGACGACAATTCCCGCACGATGTGATTCCTGTGAGATGTGGTGATGAGATACATTCGGATTTCAAACTCGATCTTTGGAAATCTGATTCTAGCATGTGAACAATTAGGACTTGAGTTACACAATTAATTTTTATGTTTTCAGGAGGTCGGCAGTATTATTGGAAAGAAAGGCGAAATAGTGAAAAAGTTTCGGGAAGAAGTAAGTATTTTAATTTATTATTTGAATAAAAGTAGCAGAAAGGGAAATGCAGTCTAGATACATAGATAGGCATTTTTACCTGGTATAACTAAATTATAATTTTCATTTCCAGTCTGGCGCAAGAATAAATATTAGTGATGGTTCATCACCGGAAAGAATTGTGACCATCACAGGGAATACAAATGGAATCATTAAGGCATTCGATCTCATTTGTAGGAAGTTGGAAGAAGTTTATGTAAGTGGTGGTGTAAGTTGAAACCTCCCTCTGCCACTAAGTGGTCTTGTTTGTAAGCAAGGACCGGTGGACGAGGGTTGAATTTTTTAACCTTTCCATGCTATGTTTTTGTGCTTGCCAGAAATTACTTTTTTGGTTTTCCCTGTTTTTTATGCATTATGGCTTGACTACCAAGTAGATTTTCTAACAAAATACTAAAATATATTATAAATGTGTAGAACATGCCGAAAACGGATAATGTTCCAAAACCACCCATTACTCTTCGACTCATCGTACCAGCCAGTCAATGTGGATCTCTCATTGGCAAAGGTGGATCCAAAATTCGTGAGATTCGTGAGGTGACGGGTGCCTCAATTCAAGTGGCATCGGAGATGCTCCCAAATTCGACTGAGAGAGCTGTAACGATCAGTGGGATGTCTGATGCCATCACCAAGTGCATATATCATATCTGTATGATCATGCTCGAGGTTGGTTCCACTGGACCTAGTACTCTTCGGTGGAGGCCCGAGTTTGTTATAAACCGAAACTTTTTGTTTCAGAGCCCACCGAAGGGAGGGACCATTCCATATCGTCCTAGACCTGGTAATACTCATCTGTTTTGTATTTATTATTTTGTTTTGTTTTAATTTGAATGTTAGTTTAGCGTAGACTTTTTTTCTAAAATTGTTTTGTAATATTTGTAGGTCCTGCTGGTCCTGGTATGATGATGGGACAAGGTGGCGGCGGTGGTGGGTATGGAATGCAAGGAAACTACGGAATGAATCCAGCTGAGGTATGGAATATGTTTTAAAAAGGAAGAGGCACATTTGTGTTGGTGTTTTCAATTCAAGGTATTTTACAAATTGATTATTATTATTTTTTAGCAAATGGGGAAAATGGGCGGTTCTCCCCTGGCTGGATTAGCTGCCCTTGGTATTGGAGGTATTGGCGGTGGTCCAAATGCTGGACAAGTGAATGCAGGTTGGCATCCTTTACCGTGTAATTTTCATTTCATGTATTAAGTGTGAACTCTAAGCTGAGGCTAGATAAATACTGTGACATTCTGGGACTTTTGGTTGAGGCCCCGAGGAAGACCCGTAGTTCTCAAGAAGGGAGGAAGCAGGGCTTTTATGTTACCATTTTTATGGAAACGTTTATTGTCCCCCCTGAACGCTCGGAGATATTGAGGTTCTCATCTTCTCCAAGGGAAGAGAAACGAAGCCAAGAACTACTTTATTCATATTGCCAGCTGTGATATAAAATAACGGGAAGGAGGTTTACTTCCTAGTCCTATCCTAGCATTATATAGAACTTGGTGCTCTCATTTATGTGATAACGTTTGATTACTCACTTCTGGTTTCTCTCCAAATTTTATGGGATTCTTGTGAGTGGATTATCATTAAAGAAGTTACTACTGACGAGATGCATTATATGGAAAGATGTATGTCTTGTAACAAGCATTTCAAAATCTTTATGCTACCCTTTGTAGTTTGTACGTCATAAAATACGATGCTAGGAAATGTCAGGGTTCTTATCTTACTTCTTTTGTAACCACCCTGTTTGCATAACTTTTATATGTTCAAAATCTAATTTTCCTTTGTTTTACAGCTCCGTTGGCGGCCCTAGCTGCTTTAGCCGGAAGTCAGTTAAGGACTGGAGCCAATCGCCAGCAACCTTCTCAACAGAATAATCAGGTACAGCAAGAGATGACAGTTCCCAATGAGCTCATCGGTTGTGTGATTGGAAAGGGGGGTACCAAGATTGCAGAAATTAGGTAATGCAACAAGCAATTTTAAAATAAATTGAACAATTGCCAAAATTTAGATTAATTTAGGCAAATCAGTGGTGCCATGATTAGAATCAGCAACTCCGAAGAATTAAGAGAGGGGTGTACGGATCGAGTCATTACAATTACAGGAAATCCAGACTCTGTTGCACTAGCCCAATACCTAATAAACATGAGGTATGTCAAATAGAAATTATTTAAAAACATGGTTGTCTTAAAAATCTCATATCAGGCACGGTGACTGTGGGTCTGGAAGCGGTTGTACGGTTATGCTTTTAATGGTTATAGCGGAGAATTACGCATAAATTTGTTTGTTCAACTCACCAAAGTTATATTTTCAATATTCTCAATTGAATACGGAATACCAAGTTAATAGATTTTTTCTGGTTAAATTTTGAGTTTAAATTTTCTGAGTAACCAGTTTTCACCGAATAATTGTGTTTCTCAAACTATAAACCTGGAAAAAATCTGAGATTTTAGTCAAAATAATTTCTTAAAAACATTTTTGCTAATATTTCTGGGACTGTACTCAGTGTCGAGTTGCAAAAGGCGAATCTGGAATCTCAGAACAAGGGAGAAGGTGGCTCCCCCAATGGGGGTGCAATTCCAAATAGCGGAGGTCCGTCTTCTTCAGTTGGACAAAATGCAGGAAATAATGGGAGCGGAATTTCGAATACCCTTCCTCCTCTGGCTAAACTCCTGTCGAACCCAATCCTGAGCCATCTATCCACCCTCGGAAGTCTTGGAGGTTTGAATGACCTCTTGAGCTCAGCATCACTTCCTCATGGCACTCACACACCTATTCAAACCACTGGTGTCCACCGCCGTAATTCCTTCTTACCAAAAATCAAAGGCTCCAATTCTCCTCCACCAAAACCTAAAACTGATCGCAGCAAGTTTGCACCCTACTGAATTTTCCTTTTGTCATCCTCTACTTTTATTTTAATTTTTTTCTGCACAACATGTGCAATATAATACAGAGGTCGTAATGATTTCAGTACATTTACTGAATTTTAGGCTAGTCTAGTAAAATTAAATGTATTGAACTGATTGAATTCAGTACAAAAACGTTTAACATTTATTAGGATAGGAGTGATTATAGGACTTTGATTTCCGTGGTAGTCGTATTTTTAGAAAAGATCCTCGTGATTCATGTTTTCATGTCTCTAAATAATCTGAATGTACATAAATACTTCATTTTTCAAGCTTACATCCTCTCATTGCGATACAATGTCCTAAACTCCTTTAGAATTTATTATTTGCGTGGTTGTCAAATAAATTGAAATTGCCTGTTGTTAATACTAATCTTCTCCTCAGCTCATCACAGATTTACCTACCCATCCATTCAACATTCATTATTTACCTTGCCAATCGGCATATCCATACGCTTAAATCCAACTCCAACTTACCGCATCACCACCGGACCCTCAAATTCCGAGCAATCTTTTCTTATCCAAATTTGATAAAAATAATTATTTTCACTGTTTTTGACTTTCCAATTTTTACTTTGATCAAAGTTCACAAAATCTCCTTTGATTTTTCAATTTGTTTCGTATAAAGTAATTGAAAAAAAAGTTAAACCAAAGTCTGAGTCTTTGTCAAATGAAAATGCTTCAAAATGAGATGCCAGGCCTCCTCAGGTTTATTCGCCTCCAATCTAACCATCCATGGACCTCCATTTCTGGAACCTACGCAATCACCAAAATTCGACTCCTGTACCTCCTGCCGCTATAAGGCTCAACTCCAAAAGAAACTTCTAGCACATCCTCTAATTCCAACCCAAAGCTTGATACTATATAAGTGATTTCCAATGAATAATTTTTCCATGAAACAATTACTTTTTATAAAGTCTAAATAAAATGAATTCTATCAAAACTCAAAACAATGTTGGCGCGTTCCCACAGTATTGGAGGAGCACCGAATTCATCCATCCACTTTACGTCCCTAATTCCAATTCCCCGCAACCCCATTCTGGTTGACAGCCTTAATTTGATCCTCACGAAGTCTTGTCCAATTTGGAGATGACCATGCCCGTGAATCCTAAACCTGCTCCAGCTCAGCCCCCCCCTTTGCCTTCCGTCCACCATCCAACTCTCCAAGAAGAAAATTCGTCATCCTTCCTGTCTGCTTGTTTTTGGAGCTTTTCACGTTTCCCAAGTCTGGCTCCGGTGAACCAAGACTAAATCCATTCCAATCCGACCGATGTCCCCCAAATCCGGTTTCTAGCAGTCCCTCCGAGCACTCCAACCCATCCATGCCTGCCTGCCATCCTACTATGACTATCTATATACATACAAAAAGTGACTAAGGTTAAAGGGAAAGAGAAAGAAAAATAAGTTCTAGTTTTGAAGAGAGGTAATCGGGAAGAAAAAGAGTGAGAATTGGTCCATTGAGAACCCAATCTTCCATTTGACTTCTTTTTTGAGAAGGGGGAGAAAGTCACTTTCCTCAACTAGTTTAGTTTAGGTGGGAGTGAGGAAGCGGGGTATTAATTTGTTCACCTTTGGAACTCCCCAAGATTGTGCACATTAGCTTGTTGAGAATTTGAATGAAAATAATATAAGGAGATGAAGGTTTCATAGACTCTTTTTCTAGAAACCAAGGAGAAGGGGGGAAAGTAAAGGGGACAGACAAAGTAATTCTAAGAACACGAATGAAAACTTGACAAAAAAGTTGGCGAAATGCTTTTCTGTGGAGGTGACGAAGAACACAGTTCGGCTCCTCCTTGAGTTTAGGGAGTTTTGAAGTGGAGAGATTCTAAAGGAGTGGAGGGGAACTGGATTGAGTGACAAAGTTTCCAGGTTTTAGTTGAACTTTCAAATGATGAAGAGTTGATAGAGTGCCTTGGCGATGGCACAAGGGGAAAGAAGAAGAGTTTTTCACTCAGCTCCGTTCTTGAAACCGGGTGGGCTATCTTCTATAAAGGAGTGTAAAGATGGAGGTGAAAATATGTCGCAAAAACTTTTCTGTCACTGAAAAACAGATAAGAAAGCAATTGCTGGGTAAGGGAAGGGTAATATTGAATCAAGGAGGGGACGAGGGAGAAATCAAAGTTTTCTCGTTAATATTCAACCAGGCCCGGGTGATCCATATTCAATTTTTAATCAGGAATTGACTTGTACCACAAATTTTTCTTCAAGTCTTCATGACATGATGATTGATTTTAATACCAGACTTTTTTTTGTGCACTTTGTATTATGCCTGGAAAAATGTGGGGAAGTTTTATTTATCACTTTGACAAATTGGTAGACTTTTGGGTTCTAGAAAAATCGAGTTTTAAGACGATATTTGGCTTGGGGTTTTAGGATTCAGGGGAATCCGGATTAATGCGACAGGGAAGAAGATGGTTTTTTATTGAAGTTATTTCCGCACCACAGGAGAAAGTACCTTTTTATGTTCTGTCTTCACTAAAATTGGGAAACCGGGTCGGGTCAGACGTCGAAAGGCGGTGGAGAGAAATGATGATTGATTGCGTTTTTCAGAAGTGGACATGTTGGGAAAATATTATTAGATTTACTTTATCCAACAACTGTCCATGATCCCTAAGCTCCTTTTGCGACACCGGACGACTGCAGTCTCTTCTTTGGTGAGGTCGAATGTTAATCGATCCTAATTCTGACAGCGTGGGCGCTGGGTCACGTGGAGATTCGATACAACTGCAAATGTAATAAAATTAGCATTTGACTAGGGATCCTCATCGTTATTTGTGCATTTTGGACACAAGAATCTTTTTCGACTCATTTGAATTTCAAATTAGGGATGGAATTACTTTATGACGGACTGGTAGCACAGCAGAGCACAATGGTTTTGAATTCTGTCGACATTTGGATGGTCAGATAAATCGATAGGATAGGCAATTAGGGGACTTTTTGTATTTGCTTAATGGCAATGGGTTTGGATGGACTTCATAGGAAAAATGAGCAATTTGTGCGAACGCCTGGCCTTACAAAAGCGGGTCCATCGCTCTCTGAGTGCGAGTGCCGTGGACACTTACTTGTGAAAGGATTGAAAATTGTTTTGTAAATTTAGGGAATGAAAAATGATGTGTTTCTGACGATGTGGCTGGTAATATGTGATTCACAGGTTAGCAATGGAGACGGCGACACTGGCTGGAGGTGGGCTAGTATTTCCAGCTGGAGCTGCCGTCACAGGTCCAAGTCCTGGTTTCTACATCACAGCTGCAAGTCCAATCCTCCGAGCCCCAATCCACTAGTCCATGAAAAAAGAAGATGATGTCCTCAGCAATCCGTGAAACAAAGGGGTGGGGTTTGTCTCCTCTAAGAATGGACGAAGGAATATTATTAACTTAATCGGTGCATGGCATGGATGAACGCACGTGTCAACTCAAACACCCTAATGGTACGGATGAAATTGATTCTAGTCAGACCAGCAGCAAACTCTTCTCTACGTTTCTCGGTTATTGCATTTACTACACTACTACTCCTATGGTGTTGTCGTACTGCATCTGGATGTCTGCAGACACTATAATTAACTAATTAAATTAATTACTAGATTCGCGTGAATTACAATCAAATTTTGTGGCCGTGATTCCTTACAAAGGAGACGGTGAAAGGGGTGAGTGAGGACATTAGGATCGATGTTAATGTGTGAGGTGTGTTTGAAGGGAGAAGGTGGACAATTTTATGATTGGATGTGAATCCAAAAATGTATTTGAATCTATTCTAGTCAGATTTTAAATTTGTTTAATTGAGGTTGTGTTTTAGCTTTAATGTACAGCGTTTAATGAAACGTTTGATGTCGGAATGCAAGGCAATACAGAATTGTGAAGTATTTTGTGTTTTAAAGTATTTATTAATTACAGATTCTAACAGCTCAAATTTTAAGAAGACATTTTTTATTTGAGATTATAAGTTAAGATTTTAAGATATGTACTGGATTTCTGTTAGTTTTGTGGCTTAATTGTTAATAATTTGTGGGTATTAAGTTATTTACACATGAGTGGACGGGATCAATAGGATTTGACTCCTTGCTTTGTTGAAATTCAAAAATAATTGTTAGATTATGATTTTATGGCAGCAGGACATGGTTTTGTTTAATTTTTTATTTCAATTTTATATTTTATGTTCAAATCAAGTTTAATTTGATAGCCCGGTTTGCCAAATGTGCATATGGTATTACAACTGATTCAAGGGTGCAATTTTATTAATGGAACTGAAATAACATTGGTGCAGGTCACGTTGGCTTTAATTATACATTATAATTAGACCAGGCCATCGTTAATTTTGTGCAATCTTACTCGAATTCTAAGTTAAACATTGGAGGCAGAAGATATCCGATTGGATACATCTTGCCCTCATCAAATCTTGTGTTATTTAGACTCAAATATGAACAGAAAAAGTTCTTTCAAAACGTAAACATTGGTTTAAACCAAGCAGGCAATACACACAAAAGGAATTAAAATAGACTCTTGGCTGACTTGGCTCAAAAACCTTGGGTATTTGCAATCCTATAATGGATGACGTGCATTGCAATGCAATAAGCTAAGAATGTACACATTTGCAATCATTAGTATTAGCAATGTGCCAAAAAGAAAACCTCAAACTAGGAGTTGTCGAGGACTAGTTTAGTAGTAAATACAGAAGAAGTATTTGACGAGTTAACGGAATTATGTGAAGTCACAAATGCGTGGCACTTTGAATACAATTACTGTGATAGCTGTCATCGGTAGAAAAAATCGTCGTTGTGGGAAAAACTGGTAGACTAGTGATGACTCAGTGTGAAATTACTCTGTTGGAAGTGTTGAGTTATCAATTATTTCTAAAGGAATGTTGCCCGCTCAAAGATTGTGTTCCAGTCATTTTGAGAGGCTTCTTAACTGTCCGATTTGATAAACCCACACATACCCCTGCCAATAATGTTACCAAACATGCACAGCACGGCTTAATTTCTAAACAACAATGGCATTTATTTTAACGTATTTTCAATTGGCTTCTGGACAAATGTGAAATATAAGGAATAGGATAAGTAAACAATTTCCCTGACCTGACTATCTTTGTTTAGGGTATATTAAAGTACCATTATTTCCATATCTTACAAGGCGTACAAACCCAGATAAACATATTGCGGAATGTAAGAGAGACATTTGGGTATGGAAGGTCAAGTCAATTGTCAGGTGTTTTGTGCACTTGATTAGTGACTATGAAAAAACATATCGGATCATTGCCTTATATTTACTATTCCAGAGATCGGTCAAGTCCTACCCTTCACCATCAAGAGTCTCAATAGAAACTATCAAGTAGAATCTAATTGGTATGGGCTTATTACTTTTATATTGGATTTAAAATTTTTTTGGTCTTAAATTTGAGTATTTAAAGCTAACACTTAAAGTTTCTGAATTAATTCTTTCCGTTGTTTTCTGCGTTTCGTATCATCATCTAAGAGGCAGGGCATTGAAGTAGGAAGTAAAACTCTAAATTGATTGAAGTTTGTGGTGTCAAGATTGGCCAAGTCAAATCTCTAAATAGAACATATTGTAAAATACAGAAATTATGCAGGTAATTTAAGCATTTCAAATTTCAATCCCACACGACCCATCATGGCTGCTAAATTTAAGTGTCAAATCGACACACCCGTGCTTTGCACTCTACTAAAATAGTTGACCAGTGTATTACGATTACATTAGAGAAGTATCAATCATTATCCTGCAAATCTATCCAATCAATCGAGCTTAACGTCACATCACGTAAATTTGAGTGAAAGTGTGGAAGGCTACTGAATAATTACATGTAATTAGATAAAGGGTACGAGCGAAATGATTTTGTATTTCTGACATTTGCACTGGTAATTGCAATTGCAAACTTTATTTGCACCCATTATTAAATTAATAACTAGACAATTATGGTCTAATCATTGCATTACACCATACACACTTTGCTTTGCTTCAATTTTTTCTTAACAGAAGGCATGATGGACTTAATTTTCTCAAGTTCCTCAACCTGAACGTATTTTAATAATTCTCTTTAAAAATACAAAATCCAAGCAATCAGCTGTTAAATGCGATGGTCATACTAGTTAATAGGCAATGTAATTTTTCAATAGTTTCTTAATGTGAATAGTTTGGTAGACAAAGTTAAGTTTTATGGTAACTGAAAACGATATTTCAGATCTGCGATAATAATACTTTGTGTAGTTTTAGCTTGGTGTAGGGAGGTTTGAACAAATTTTAATTCTTGATATTGCAAATCGTTCAAAAAATGGTTTTCTTAGATCTAGACGTGAAGGAAATCTTAATTAGGGTACTAAAAACTTTTAAAAAAATATTTCACTCAAAATAAGTAAACGTTACTTACATTTAGGTGTACTTATATCGTGTACATATTTTAGAAATGAGTTTTTAGGGGTTAAGAATGAATTGGAAGGATGATGAGCGGTGACGAGGATATCAAAGAAATTGTGTAAAAAGTCAAAAACTCACAAGCTGGAAAATTTGAAAATGATGAAATAAAATATCTACCAACGCGTAACCTTTCCTCGGTCAATAAATCAAAAGACAGCGGTATTACAAATTAGAAAGTCGGTATATTTATTTATTATATTTGTACAAATTGATTCAGTATCCTCAGTTGTTTATTCATCAGCTTCTCGTCGGATGTATTTGAGAATCTTCGTCGATGCGGATGAGTCAGTTGGAGAAGAGGCAGGGACATCCACCCAGTATTGTTTGTATGTTTTCAGGATTGATGCCCTGTGGGGAAGAAAAATGCAGCCATTAGTAGTTTCGGTTATCAACTTTTTTTTTCCTCACAAATAGTGCCATTCCCATTCCATTGCTCTCTAAGCTCTCACCCCCGCATTCAAACATTTTTTTAATATTCTCCCTGCTTCTGACTTTAAGTGTATGTTGTCAATCCTACCCAGAATTCCAAACATTCCATGTTACTGTACGTACGAGAAGCACCCTGAGTGACTCGCATTTTGTACAGTGTAGTAGTACAGTCTAATGTATATATATTCGTGGGTCTATTCCTTGAATTCCCTCGGGGGTCTTTATACAGCAATAAAAATGGTGAAATGTCAGTAGTAGTCATTTTAAGTAGGGTAAGCTAGCAGCTGTAGTGGTCTATCTAGAATCCGCCACGCACGCGAAGTATCAACCAACAAATTCGATATCATCTCAGGTGCAAGTATCAAATATTTTTAGAATTTCTTAAGAAAATCACAGACCATGTAATTGCACTGACTTCGTATATATCCAGCTTAAAGGAACTTAATAAAAGCCAGACAACAAATCCAAAGACAAGGGATACTGTGTCATCCTCACAAAGACAGAATGATATATGAGAACAGGGTGGGAATAATAAAGGGAAAGATTAATGTGACCACGGAACTCCATTCATTGCGCTTTCAACTCAAAGGATCCTTTTCCCCGTCGCGTCAACCAGGGCAGGCAATGGCAAGGGAAGGTGAGCGTGTCTTGGAACACGGAGATTACCACTAACCATCCATTTACATACAACGAAGGATTTGACTTGGAAATGGTACAGGTTCATAATGAATCATAAGTTCGGGCGATGAAATTAATTTTAAATCCTAGTGTATGTTAAACCCGTGAATTTTCTGGGAAATTATGTACGCGGATTTCATTTCCATACCATTTACATTAGCGCCAGGAGCTAAGGATAGGAATTTGTAGTCAAAGTTATGCAATTTTCGACGCAATCGATCAACTCATCCATCAAAGCCATGGGAATTGCTTTGCAATCAATCCAGGCCTGGCTATGTGGAAATAATGGTTTAAACGCCGTTGGTTTCTTATAAATTTCAAGCTGGCAGCATTTTAGAATACTCAGATCAAAATTTGAAAAGTGCAGGTGAGTAGAAGTAATTAAACGATTCTTACAAGAAAGTGACTTTCCCCTCCGTATCCTTAGGTGGATGCCAAATGAGGGTGACTTCTTCCTTCTCCAAATTTTCAGAATGGGTCGTCGCTGCGCATTCAGGATGAGAGACGGAGAAAGGTGTGGGTTCAAATGATCCAATCCAACGTCCCCGCTCATCATTTGCTTGGACAAAGAACCCCTTGAAGTACACATTCGGCTTCCCAATTATCCTCACTGTGAAGGAATACAACAAACACATTGACATTGGCAGTAATATTCTCCGAGAGAAAAAAAGTCAAATGAAGAAAAGTTTTTTTTTCGCCATAAAATAACGACGGACCGGACGGGGTAAAAATTAGTTTTTGAATGAAGGGCGGTAAAAAATCTTTCCGTCATTTGCACTTCTTTTGAAAAAGAAATGGGACGCGAATGTCGTGTCGTGTCAACTTTATAAATTTTCTTAACACGGCAGACGACGGGCACTACAAAGTTTTTAGGAGTTGTCCCACGCGACATGGGAAGCGAGTGGAAATTCCCGTGCCCGTATACTAACTGCGAAGGCCCAAATTAAAAGTTGGTTCAATATGCAAGGTTCAGGAATGCAATCAAGTTAGACACTACCCGCTCGCTATGAGTCGAGTACTCACATCCATCGTCCCCATATGCATTAAGCTCAGGGAAAGAAACGACGCGACGCGGACAATGAGGACGTGGATGGAATCCAAAAAGAAATAGCGGAAAAAACTTTGTGTGTGAAAAAATTTGTGGAGAGGGAATGCAAATGTAATGAGTTCACAATTTGTTCCACATAAATACCAGCCATTCCATTGTTAATCCATGCATCATTGCTCCCGCTTTATTGTGAATTTATGGGGAATCAATTCCTGAATTCTTTTCTCAATAGTAGGGCAGGCTGCGCTGTGGACTTGTACTTCTGCTGCATGGATCTGCACTTAATCGCTAACAAGACCTACTTGTTCGGCTACAATACACCTGACTGGACCAGAATTGGTTAATATATCAAAATATTGTGGAAAAAGGAAACCTTGGGTTGTGGAGTGGCTTGTGCTTCAAAATCCATTTATTTGCTACAAAAAGAGCTTTTGTTCTGATGCGAATGGAATATGAAACGGATCAGGATTTTGGTTTTTTATGGGAGTCAGAACGACCTAAAACGGTTTCCAGGTATTTTATGACTCTACAGTCAAGCGGCGTGGAAATGACGACCTGAATTTAAAAATTGATAGAATATTTTTATTTCTACCATATAGTTGTCCACGACATAAATGCTATTAAAAAATTATTTTTTATTAAATAGTTTAACTAACTTCTGCTACTAGTTTCGTTCCGGGTTAACAAACATCTCTACTACCAAATCCGACTTGAGGAAAATTAAGAAATAGGTTGGATAAGGATATCGTTAAATGAGGCTCATTTAGAATTCAACCCACGACATACGATGCCTCTCACTTTAAGGAGGTTGTGCGTGGATAGGCACTTTTCACTCTCCAGCACACAACTTGTTTTCTTTTTCTAAAAGTAGACCTGTCTTTGCATGAGAATAAGTTATTTAGAGGAAAGGAATATAAACTAGTAAATGACCTGCAATTGCGTCTCCGGGCTTGAAAGTGGATGCGGATGCTTGAACATAAAATGGCAAAGTAGCCAAGGGTTGAGATGTTGCTCCATGATTTGGTCGATGTTTCACACATGCCTCACCAGGGGCTCCATCTGGAAAACTTGCTGCCCGGGTAATCAACAGTGAGATCAATGCTCCAAGATAAGATACCCACATCCTTTAGTATAATTTAGTAGAGAGGAAAACAAGACAAAATTTATTTTTACAAGATGCAAGCAAAGAGAACCACTGACTGACTGGATATTTATTTCACCACAAACCCTCACTCAAAATCAGGGAGTCCGCTTCACCTTGTTTTTGCTTTTATTGCAAACTCCCATTTCATTTTTGGCTAGGCTTGAGGGAACAAACGTGCGGAAGTCCATCAGAATAAAAATCAGGAGTACGGCTTTTGTACAGGATCATAAAAACTACCTCAACGCCCATTTTCGGCCCACCTATTTTTACACAATTTCTTCTCCCTTTTTTTATTACGAAATGGAAACATGCCTCGCTAATCTTTTTCCTGTTTCAACCGCCGCCACTGTTCAACTCCTCCACTCTTCATTGGCAAAAGAATAAGATTCGAGTGAGGCTATTACATTTTGTGTTGCGTAAGTCTGTATGCTGCGAGAGTGGATTGTTTTGATTGTGAGAATTGTGAGTCCAGCCGAAGCGAATCCATTCGTTGTGCATCACTTCCAATTCACATCCAATTGTATGGATTCGTAGGATATAATTTGCTGTGAATTTCATTTTTAAATCCTGTATATTTAATTGGGGACACGACACGTCGTGACGGGTTTTATTGATGCCAGTATTTTTTTTCTCAATTTGGAGTGAAACTTTGGGGAGTGCGTGCATTACTAAATCAATCCAATGCTGCGTGTAACCTGAGGACCATTTTGTCAGTCTTGAAAGTAAAATCGTATCGGATATGCTTCATTTCAGAAGGCAGCAAAAATTTGATTTAAGATTGGAGATATTAAAACCAGTACTAAAAGCTTGCATTGTGTAATTAAAACTTTATTAATTCAGAATTATGCGCAACTTAACTTGAGTAGACCTTTCATTAAAACAATATATATTTATTCAGTAAACTGGCATCCAATTAAAACTTTTCTTGAAATTTATTTGTTTCTCTGAGCTCGGAAGCACTCGTAAGGGTTAGAATACCATTTTGATTATCTTAAATGCAAATTTAAAGTGTGAGGCTCAGGTGCTGGTGGCTTCAATTATCGTTCCAATATTCCCAAGAGCATATTTAATGTCTAGTTTCAGTCTTCTGCTGCGAATATCCACCAAACACATAAAAATCGCTATAACTTGACATGAACGAATAACAATATCATTCACAAAATCATTTGTCTTGCCTTACTTCCGCCCTCAATGCAGGTCGTCCCGGCCGTCAATCCGTATTTATTGCAGATGGACCAAAAGTGGGAAAATAAAAACACTGTGTTCGTCCATATTTCGCATTATTTATTGTTCGCATTTTAGACTATAGACTGTGGGCATGGAGTAGAAGGCCAAGTCCCACTTTTAATATCAATGCAGCAATCTAGACCGAACAACATAGACAAACCTCGTCGTCGCCGCAGTGCAGTTAGTGTCCTTTACTATTACCTTTATTGAATTTCCCATCAAGTCCTTGTACAAATAATGATCGACGGATACTACTTCAACTACGCGGCCCGCCGTCGCGTCGCGTCGTGATCGCCTGATTCAAGA